>CAWUFW010022241.1:0-100380 GCA_963921515.1 Calotriton arnoldi | reverse complement strand
GATAAGGGACAATTATGGATGAACTATGTCTAAGCTAGAAGATCAAGCTTCTCTTGCCCTTATTGCTGGTGGACAGAGTAGCAGTGCTAAATATTGTAATTTTGCCCAAGTTGCTGTACCTTTTTGTTAGCATACCTATTGCCCTTCCTATGTACTTCTTTAGGAAGCTCAGGTTCATTCCGAATGCAATATTATGGTTGGGCAAACAGCCGATAATTGGCTGGGATGTACTCACATTGCTGTATGAGAGAGGTGTATTTAATGCGCCTGACCTGTATCTATACTATCTCTGAGCGCAGGCCCACTTTGCTCATTATTGGCACACTGCACATGAATACACACCACATGTTGCAGTGAAACATGATGACGTTCACCCTACTCCACCTGTCGACTCATATCACACAAATGACACTTTAAAATCTACATTATCAGCATGGCAACAGCTGTGTGGTGAGGTGGCAAGACTTCCGTTGTATGCACCGGCGATGCCTTTAAGACATCACCCCATGATCTCGGTGATTCAAGAGGACACTGCGCTGAAAATACTAGCACAGGCTGGTTTACAGGAACTGGGAGATGTTTATCCTGGGGCACATTTATAACGCTTGACACATTTACAAATTTGAACAGGTCATCTCCACTCACAGCATTCATATATTACAGGCTTAGCGCGGCAATATGGGAGCTTTATCCTAGTTTTCCGGATGAGCCACCAGTGCTCGGAGCCTTACAAGTCCTCCTCACCACAAACATGCATAGCCACCTCATTACTAACCTATAGGTTGCAGTACAGGCGGATAGGCCACAGCCCACTGACAAGGCGAGGGAGTGCTGGAATGCGGTATTGGCAAACCCTTTGGAAGAGGAAGATTGGACCTTCTGTTGTGCACAATTATATAGCCTCACTTCCAATTGAAACTTACTGCTTATCCATTTCAAATTTCTTCATAAAATATATCAAGTGTGTAAAATTGCATAAATCGGATTATGTGCCGATGATAATTGTACCAGGTGTGTGAGCAGGGAAGCTGATTTTGTTAATTTGGCATGGACGTGTAATGCTATAAATCAATATTGGATTAATGTAACTGAAACGTTAACTGAAACCATTTCCAAATCTGTACCATGTGACCCAGTGATTTGCTTGCTAAGACTAGTTAAAGATGTGCCACCTGCTTCAAGGAAGCTTGCAGCAGTGGCCACACTGTTGGCAAACAGATGAGTAGCCCTGCACTGAGATAGTAGTCTCAAACCTACCAAAACAAACTGGATTCAGGATATGGTCTATTGTCAATCTCAGCTAGAACTCTATGCATAAGAATTACCGAGAATATCTAGACCCAAGGATATATGGGGACCTTTAACGACATATCTCTTGTCGCACCCACTGGATAACTGACATCCTTAGCAGAGGACAGTATCTGAACTATGTACTGTATTCACAGGGAACTAGTTTGTATCACCTCGACGGATTGTGTACTGTGTCAAATGTAATGATTTTATATGCTTCCCTACACGGAAAAGAAAATGCATATAGGGGGTGTCTCACAGTTTGATGTTTATTTCTCCTTTTATTTTCTTGCATTCACTTAATGTGCACATGTAACGTGTTCAAAATCGAATAAACAAATAAAAAAAATTAAAAAAGGAAGCATTGTCCTCAGCACCTGTCCTAAAGGCCCCTGATTTCAGTAAAGAGTATATTGTCAAGATAGATACTTCTGAACATGGGATAGGGGTAATGTTGGCACAGGTATATGAAGAGGACCACAGTGAACCAGTTGCCTTTTTTCAGCAGTCGACTCCTCCCCAGAGAGTGCCATAAGAGTTAATTCTTTGCTGTGGTTTCATCCCTGAAGAAACTGAGCCCCTACCTGTTTGGGACTCCCTTCAGAGTTCAAACTGACCAAGGGTCTCTCAGGTGACTGATTCAGATGAGAGCCCCAAAATGAGACTGATCATGCCAGTGCAGATTGCCTTTGCAGGTTCTTCCACATAGATGATGAGAACTACCAGGGTATAGGTTAGTTGTTTTACACCTTTCACCTGGAAGGGAGTTGTTATACGTGTCAGCTTTAGGATGGTCTGCTCCCAAACATTTTCCTTCTCCCCTCCTATTTTGCTGAATTTGTTTTTGTTGGCCTTAAGACTCTGTGCACTGTACCGCTGCTAACTAGTGCTAAAATGCTTGTGCTCACAACCTAAAACATAATAACATTGGCTTACACCCGATTGGCATCTTTAATTTACTTGTTAGTCACTAGCGAAGTGGCATACTATATACCCAGCGTTGGTGAATTAAATGCTACTGGTAGGCCTGAGGCACTTATTGTGCCACCCACTTAAGTAGACCCTTAAACGTGTCTGAGGCCTACCATTACTGAGTGTGTGTAGTTTTAAACTGCCAATTCGACCTGGCAAAAGAATCCTCTTGCCAGGCCTAAAACTCCCTTTTAATATAAATACGTCAACCCTAAGGTAGGCCCTAAAAAGCCCAGAGGGAGGGTACAGTGTATTTAAAAGATTGGACATGTATTTTTATGTTTTACATCTCCAGGTAGTAAAAACTTACACATTTGTTTTTCACTACTGGGAGGCCTACCTCTCCAATAGGATATCATTAGGGTTACCTTATCACATTTAATAAGTGATAACTTTTATTTGGGTGCAGGTGGAAATGTCATGTTTGGTGCCTAAAGAAGTGTAATTTTAAATCCTCTTGAATGGTAAAGTTAGATTTTAAGTCACAATTCTGAAAATGACACTTTTAGAAAGTTGGCATTTTCTTGTCCTATCCATATGGTGTCTGCAGCCTATTTCCTGGATCACATGAGTAGGCCTAGTTGGCAGTTGGCCTTTGTGTATTCCTCCCAGACAGTCACACAATAGAGAGATTGGATGTTGGTGGAATGGGCCATCCTGACAGGATGAGAGGGGCAGAGGGTCCTGGCCCTTTGAAAGGGGTGTTAAAGGTGCCCAGATAGCACAAATCCAAAACATGGGACATAGAACATTTTCAGTCAAAAAATGCCCTGAGAACCGATAGCAGACCAGGACTTACCTGCTCTCTGATCTGCCCAAGGTGAATCACTGGTAAGCCTCCCGCTACATTCTTATGAGTAGCAGCAAACACTGTTCATCGGCTCCTCGCAGAAGCGGTATCCTGCCTCGTGGATCCCTCGCTGGCCACACCGTGCAGCTTCGTCATGCTGCAGATTTTTGACTTCCATAAAAGATACTAAATCCGGACATAGAAATCTTCACCACGACTTCATCCAGCGGTTCCCCGACGACAACACCTCCTCCTCCCAGGACACCGTGAGCTGCCTTGTCCCACTGAACTTTACCCTCTCAGACATTTTTTTCCTAAATCTACTTCTAAGTGCATAGGTAAGCGGAGACCGGGCCCAATCCACTTCATCTATCTGAACCGCGCTCCATCGCAGTCGGCCATAACTTTCGACTTTCCTTGGTCTTGCATGACTTTATGTCCGTAGTTGGCGCTTTGATCTTTTAGGTGCTATTTTAAACTTTAAACTTTAAAAATTCATAACTCCAGATCTACTAATTGGATTGTTGTTGTTTTGGTGTCAAATAATTTATTAAAATTTACTCAATTTTTCCAATTTAGTGTGGGAGTTTTCTTGGGTTGTGTTTTCACTTTATTACTGTTTAAGTCCTGCATAAATAATGTACACATTGCCTCTTGGTTAAGCCTGTCTGCTTTTATGCCAAGCCACCAGACGGTTAAGCATGGGTTAATTTAGTGACTTTTTGTGATTCACTCTGACAAGGTTTATGGCTGTTGCTTGAGTTGGGTTTCATCCCCCCCCCCCCCCCCCCTTAACCAACAATTCAAAGAACAATCATACGGGCCAGGTAAAGAAATACCTCTTTTTGCTTGATCACCCCCAAAGTTTTGGACTGATGCTGCTGGTTTGTTGATTGAGAGAATACAGCGTACTGCCAATCAGGCCTAAATGCCTGTGCTCTGACCCTTAAAACACATATGGTTTATTGGCTTGTGCTCAATTGACATACCTTAACTTACTTATAAGTTCCTAGTATATGGTACCAGGAGTACCTAGTTAGTGTTAGTAAGTTAAGGTGTCCTTCTTGGACTGCACCACTTATTGTGCCAGCATGAGTGTTAAAACACGACTCCCAGGCTACCACTAAAGGCTAGCAGAGCAGTTTACGAATAGATAACTTGACTTTGCCATTTAAATTAATGGCAAAGCCCAAACCTCCCTTTCTAATATATATAAGTTAACCCTCAAGCAGGCCTTTTGAATCCTAAGACAGGGTGCAATATATTGAGAAGCAAAGCACGTGTTTTACATCTTCTGACTGTAACACTTCTCAATTATTATGTTTACTGGTAGCAAGGCTAGTAGCCCCATTGGCGAGTGCAAGGTTACAACTCAGCAGTGCTAACCTCTAAATGGGACTACTAAAAAGGATACCTCAAGGTATTTAAAGAATCATGACATTAAATCTGACCTAATGGTTAAGTCGAATTTAATGTACCTTTTCCGTAAAAGCCAACTTTAGAAAGTTGCCACTCTGTTGCCCAAGTTTTCAGCGGCCATTTACAGTTGCTGGCCACAAGACAGCTTTTAGCCCTCCAGGTGAGGTGTGTGAATGAATCTTAGAAAGGAACAAGAAGGGCCTGCTCTGGGAAGCAGTGTGAATCTCTTCCTGGAATGAAAGCCAAAGTAGGCAGCAGTCCAACAGGTGAGCTTCAAAGACGGAGCCACATTTGAAGAGCAGAGAGTGTACACATATGGAAGGGGCTGGCCTTTTGTTTTAGTAGGTACGTTGGCTGCAGGGACAGAGAGGGAAAAACAGTTATCAAACAGTTTTTTCCATGGATGTGTAGACCCCAGGTAGCCACACATCTTTAGGCTGGGCTACCAAGCTCCACACACTGAAAGATGGGTTTCACCATCTTGGGAGTGGGCAGAGTTTGCAACTTGGGATTGCTATTTGCCACACATTACAGGAGTTCTCTTCAGGTGGGAGGGACAAAAGTAGCCCATTGACTAGTGACGGCCGCTTAACTCGAGGGCACCTTCTGTGCATAAATATGGCACCCCTGGTACCCAGACCTTAGATCACATCTGGGCTGGGGAGAGGACAGAAGATCGACTGCCCTGTAGTTCCCTGGACTTGGCAAACAGAGGAACCACTAACTGGTCTGCACCAGCTGATACTTGGACTAGTAAATAGAGGACTGTGCCTGTGATGCCTGGATTGAAGTAAAGTCATTCCGAGCCCCAGACCAAAGAAGTGACTCCAAGAGTCAGTAGACTGACTTCTTGTTCTCAGCTACATGACGACAAAGGCTGAAGTAACCCACCTGGGCTCGCCAGTTGCTCCCTTCCTTGCCACCGACCGCCAACATGCATCCTGAAAGATCTAGTCCAAATGCTCAAAAGTTGCACCCGAGTGCACTGGACCTGGGAGATTCAGCGGAGTGCAGTGTGGTTGCTCAAGAAGGGCCCTATCCTCCACCAAATGGAACCAAAGGTTTTGGTGTGTCTGGAGATCAGTAGACAAGTGGCAACTGGACTTTTGCTGGACCTCGCCAGGACTTCGAGGGACATTGACCCCTGTGGTCAAATTTTCTCCTTCAAGACACGGACTGAGGAGTAGTCCCAGGATGCCCCCTGTTGACTACACAGCATCTTCATCATCCTACAGCATCTTCAGCATCCTGTATCGCTTGCATCAGGACTACTCCATTAATGTCTATTTTCGTTCGCCTATCGAGTCTGGAACTGGACTGGAGACTGCTTTGGTGGCAAGGAAGCTGTTCTATAACCCCTCACTGGTCCCCTTGAGTTGCTCCCTGCCAGAGTTGGTCACCCAAAGTGGGCTGGAGAACCCAAATACAACTTTACAAAAGTTTTACAAAGTTTCAGAAGTTATCTCTAACAGCGACATTTGCCAATGCTTTTTTGCATTTCTAGTGAAAATCTGTTATTTACATTTTACTTAAATAGTTATATCTCCAGAACCCTAGGTGGATTTTGTTCATTGTGGTGGCTAAAATTCAGGTAGAGTTTGATTCCAGTGGCACAGTGAGCACAAGACCCGGGGGTCTGGGCATGCCCATCAAACTTAGGGCATCAATTGCAACAACAACAAGATAATGGATAGAATGCTTGAATTAATCTCAGCCACTGGCAGTCCCTCAGGCTGCATCCTAATCCATAATTTTTCACCTACCACGCCACTTCAGTTTGGACCTAGCTTATGCAAATTAGCCTTGATCCTGCTCCTCATGGGAACAGTCCAGCCAGAATTGCCAAGCCAGGTCCTCTCTGAACCAGAACACAAGCAACCCAAGACCGGTTTCACACTAGTTGGAGCTCTTCAGTTGGGTGAAGCTTGGTTCCAGTGGCATGGTGAGCACTGGACCCATATCTAGGCCTACCCATCGCACTTAGGGTGTTGTACTGAAGTAAACAAAAAAGTGATGGGTCAGAAGCTTGAATTAATCTCAGCCACTAGTAATTACTCAGGGCTGCATCCCAGTCCATCCAGTAGGAAAACATCTGTTTCTCAAAGGTCAAGTTATTCCCAAAAGGTGTTCAGATTCCACATAAATGCAGTATCTCCGGTGTTTTTTGATGTCACATCAGCTTGAATGGTTAAAATGGCTACCGAGTTCACATATAAATACTCACTGCACAGTTCATTGGGGTATTCACATTTCTATTGCTCTTTTATGTTCCATCCCCACATTTTTATGTGGTTGTCACTTCCAATGCTGTTCCCTCAATTACATCCCTCTTACAACATCTTTTGCAGCAAAGAAACTGTTTTCTAACATTCAATTAAGCTAAAAGACGCTATAAGACAATAGCTGATAATCAACAGTCACACAGAGTTCATATCAAGTGAATGGCAAGGCCTGTTTATCTACAAAGTACTTTTCTTTACAAAGTTCTCACCCTAAATTCGCTACCAGGTTGGAGTGATCATTTAGTATTTTGCAAATAGCAGGCTTAGTGGCTGTAAGATTTTAATTGCTTAAACACTGGCAGATTCACTCAACATTTCACATCTCAAGGGATAAACCTGCAGCTACCTCGTGTCCATCCAATCATTTAGCTGTTTTAGTTCATAATACTCCAGAATATGGGGCAGGGGGATTTTAGACTGTAGAATTATCACAAAACAGTAGCAGGACATAAACTCATGGCATGGATATTCAGTAGCGGCTGCTACCGGACCGGGTGGTGGGGCGGGACAAAACATTTTTTTTTTTTTTAAACTTACCTGAAACGGCCGTTGCCTCTCCTTGATCCTCCGTCCCTCCTACATCTTCCTGCACTCCAGGCCAGCAGCAGGGAGCACCCGCCCTCCCAGCCTCCCCATAGCCAATCACAGCGCTGTAATGCACCATTGTGATTGGTCTGAGTGCCGTGGATCGGCGCTCAGACGGGGACTGGGAGGGTTTGCATGTTCCTCACCTGGTAGGGGACATGCAAAATGAACAGAATTGCTTGGAACGGCCCGAGAGGGCCGGCCAAGCAGTCCTGTGCACTTCAGTATTGAAAACCACTCCTCTCCCTACTCCGCCAGCCCCGCGTGAGAGCCACTGAATTATATAGGAAAAATAGAATGATTATAAAAGTTATTATCATTTTATTCGACCTTTTGTTCAGTGGGGTGACGCTCCTCCGCCTTAGCGGAGGAGCCGCCACTGTGGATATGATCCCTCTGACAGATCATGACAACCGGCTTTGTCTCTTCATGCCTCCAGATTAGTAGCTACTTTTTACTAATAATTGCTCCATAAACCCTCAGCCAACTCCATCAAGCAGGGGAAGGAGTTCTTCAGGAGAGGGCATGTTCAGAGTGTGGTTTTGAGGGCCTTGTCAGAAATATATTTACGTAGAGCTCTGAATGATTCTTGAGTCCACCCGTCCATTGCGGTTTTTCTTTCCTTTCCAGAAACCTGGAGATCATCCTGGGAGCGCACAACATTAAAAAGGAGGAGGAGTCGCAGCAAAGAGTCCAGATACTTCGCAAAATTCCACATCCAAAATACAACTCAAGGACATATGCTAATGACATCATGCTTCTTCAGGTACCGCTTACCGTTGTTTTTATAAAGGGTTCGACACACACTTAGCCTGGGTGAGGTGCTTAATTTGAGGTGGTGGTTTTCAGTGCTCAGCACCGGCACTAAATTGGGTTTCGGTGCTGGCACCGGCACTTAATTGTCAACACCACACATATGACAGTCTGCCACATGGTGGCGCTGCTCATCTACTTTCGGCAGGAGCAGCACAACGGTTGTTTACCAATACAATATACATAAACAAAATGACCAATACCTGCCTCCCCAGCCATTCCTTCAGCTTTGGGGACCTGGAATAATCTTAGCTGTCGCACTTGCAGGTGAGGGGGATGGTTAGTAGCTGTTTTGGTACCGCCATTGGCAGCGATGTCAGGGGCAATGAGTAGTACAAGCGTCAGTAGCCTCATGGTCAGGGCCCTGGCACTAATTATTTTACAAATTATGCACTGGGTGAGCAGTGCTTAATTGTGGTTGTTTGCAGTTGGTCGGCACCGTGACTCCATTTTGGGAACCAGAGCTACTTCTTCAACATCAGACTGTGACGCAGAACAAGTAATGTCATTTTGTCTTTAAGAATAAGGTGTCTCTCACTGAATGTAGGAGGGTTTTAATAGATATTGAGCCATATTAAACTGATCGCTAGAAAATGCTAGGAAAAAAGAAGACGTAATCATATGAAAATCAAACGTTAAGGGGTGAACCGGCTATGTTTTAAATTACACAGAAATAATCCAAATTTAAATAACCGACCAATGTACAGGTGCTGTCACTATGGCCTCTCTGAAATATTCCTCTGTTAAAGAATAAAATGACACATTATCAGGGCCGGTCCTAGGACTTTTGGGGCCCGGGCAGAAAGGAAATGTGTGAGGCCCCCCTAATTTCCATAGAGCGTGAAATCACAGAACATGACATCACAGGAAGTGCCATCAATTGTCTATTTTTAAGCGACTTTGCAAGAAGCAACTTTCTTGGTGAGGATATCAGTAAAACAATAACATAAATATTAACACTATTAGGATAAGCACATATTTTACATTTCAATTAACTGGACATACATTATGTTAGTCACACTAGATGGAAAAATGTAACCTAGGTCTCTCCAAAACTTATAAATTCAATCAGATGTTAACAATTTATTTCCAGATTAGTGCATTAGATACGTATTTGCGCATGCGGTATTTATATAGGACCGGGAATGGACCCCTCAAGTAATGCAGAGCTTGACCATGTCTGTGAGGCCCACAGAAGGGACAGCCTATTTCTGAGCCGTTTCCACCATGGTCCAGCACAGCAAGCCACAGGTGAGGGCCCTTCCTCCCCTAGCACTTGCAGCATCGGGTAATGTCTGGGATCCCTTGATGAAAACAATCAATCTCTAACTTCTAAAAGTGAAGAACACATGCTCCACCCACCCTATCCCTTGGCATCCAACTGGGACAGAAGTCAGCTTTCCATCATTACTTTGCAGGAAACTGAGCGTGCTTGTGGTTTCACCAAGAAGATGTATATATGGATGTTACCAAAAATCACTGAGTTCATTTTGAGGTTTTCATTCCATTACACCCTCTAGTAATTCAGACTCCTATTCTCTTTAACATATACAGGGTACTGGGAAAGTTATGCGTCTTCAAGCAAGCTATCTTGGTTCTCCTACTTGACCAAATTGTTTGATCTTGGGCAAATCATGTTCTTCCTGTACCTTTAACTCCTTATCTGCCCTTCTCTCATGGGCTGACTGGCCATTATCTTAAAGATTTTATGGAGAGTGCTGCTCGTTCTGGGGTGATTCATTCCCACTGTTTGCATTCCTCAATTTTAGCAACTCTAAAGGTGAAAATGTTTAATAAAGTGGCCTGTGTACGGCACTTCCTTTGGTACAAGTCCACCATCCCAGTTACCATGTTAATAAATGATGCCCCCTTGCACCGCAGTACAGGAAAGCCATTGTTAAGACAATACCACTGGGCAATGCTGCTCCAGGCTTTCCAGCTACGATGTTTGTTTTATACACCATATTGATTAGACTACTTGTCTGAATCAGTTCCTTGGCCTGCAAAAAATGTTAGATGTTTGACATCCTGTTGAAGCTCACTACAGTATGCTGTGCAAACATCTAAAAGAAAAGCAGAGCAATCCAGCACACTGCCATCCTACTTTGGTGGGCCTTCCTAGACTGGACCATGGCTGTGATGTCCAGGGGAGTGAAGGCCTCTCCTGACTCGCAGCGCTGGACCATGGCTGTGAGGTGTAGGTGAGTGGGCTAGCGGTGTAGCAATGGTGCCATGGGTCATGGTTAAGGCAATGTAAATTGACCACTGTCGCCACCGTCGCGCCCGATCACCAAGATGCATATACAATACATCCATAATTATGGTAATTATGGTCCAAAACACCCCGGGCTCCAGCGCCATTGTACCTTCTGCACTAATGATGCCTAAGACCTTGGGAGGGGCCACATTCCATGGGCCTCGCAGCCATAGTCCTGTAAAAGACCAACATAATGTAGGTACATTGGGGCCTAACACCCTAGAGTTCCACTTTCACGGCACCTGCTGCACTTTAATTAGCTATGCCTCTACAAGGGGTCTCAGTCATGGTCCTGTGATGCGAGTCCTGGCAGCGGAGGAACATGGTTGAGAGAGGAGGGGAAACTGTGCCGTATCGGAGGTGCATTGAGCCCTGGGGCAAACAAGGTAAATTGCTCCTCTGTCCACTGAATGGACAGTAAAATACAGCCATGATGTAAGTACATTGGCCCCAAAACCCCACAAGGCAACAGTGACACTGCACTTGCTATGCTATCTATAGCTACGACCCTCAGAGCCATGGTCCAGTGCTGGGAGGCCTAGGACAGAAGGATCCCTTTCTTGGGTCTCGGAGCACTAGACCAAGGCTTTAAAGCCTAGGAGAGGATAGGCTTTTCTGGGTCCTCACAGCTCTAGGTCATGGCTCTGAGGTGCATGGGAGAAGGGACCAGTGGCAAAGTATGGGCTCTGATGCAAGTAAATGATGCTGGACAGTAAAACTCAGCAATAGGTTTGGTGCACAGGCTCCTTGCGACCCATGTACCCTAGTACCACAGCACCTGCTGCACTGATAGCTACACCCATGAGTGAGCGAAGCCCACCCCATGGTCTCATAGCCATGGAATAGTGCCTCAAAGCTCATGGGTGGGCACTCCCTGAACTGGGCATCCAACCATGGCTGAGGGGCCCAGGGGAGAATCTGCCCTCAGCCTCAGAGTGCAGAAACATGGCTGTGATGCCTATGAAAGAGAATGTGGAAAATGTTGGTTCTGTCGGGTACAGAATTGCTTCTAGGATTACTGAATAATAATCAGTAATAACAAGCAACAATACTCAAGCCTTTCAGTAATAATCAATGAAGAAGAGAAGAAAAGGAAAACACCATGAATCATAAAAACAAGCAAAAACACACCAAAATTAAATCAATAAGAGTCTGTATTTAAGCATGCATCCATATGTATTTTACATTTTATGGTATCGAAATGACATTAACAGGCTGTCAAAGTTCATGAACATCCAATTTGTTCCAACGGCGCGAGTGATATGGTGAAAAAAGTTGCGAAAGAAGTGCTAAATGTGAACAAGATATATACAGTGCTGGTCACTTATTGTTTTCTTATTACTATGTTTGGGTGTTGAATTGATACTAATGAGGGGCAGACTATGCACCAACAGTGTTAACAAGCGTAAAATGAGAGAAGAATTAAGTAATACTATGATAAAATATACTGCATTACACTGCATACATTTTTACCACATAATTTAGTGAACCCTGCCGCACAATTTGGCTGTCCTCTGCTGCATAATTACAGTGGCCCTGTGCATTGCCTTTACAACAAGTAGAAGTGTATCACAGTCCTGGCTCTACTAATTTAATCAACTGTTTGTTCATGGGCAAATAATAATCTCCCTGTGCCTTCTTTAGGGATTTAACATTGTGACAGAATTTTGAGATAACCTTAAAGGGTATACTCTCAGTACAGGCCCTGAGAATAGGTGTCATGCACTCATTTAAGAATGTTGGCATCCCGGTAGCTGAAGTTGCCTTGTGCGGGACCCCTTGTGTGCTGCAATGCCTCCCTGTCTGATGTCCACAAGCATCTCTTTCACAGCTCATCAAGGGCTGAAAGAGAGGCGCTTGTCATTTGAAGGGTTAAAAGTGCGGGACATGGAGGGCGTGGCTTGGCAAGCCATGATGGCGGTCGTGTTTTGAGCGCGCTCCGTCCAGCCCCATAATATCCTGTTAAATTGTCCTGTCTCTCCGACCCTGTGTCGGTCCCTGAGCTGCTCTGCTGCAGTCGGAGCACGGCGGCATACACCTGGGCCAGTCTGGATGCCGCAGGAGGTTCGAGGACGGTGTTGCGGCTGCCGGGAGGCGCCGTGGCCTGTGGGACGCGTGCCCGTGTGAGAAGCCGGGGAGTTGCCTGATCTCTAGCCGGGCTGAGGTGCCATCGCAGCAGCTGTGCGAGAGGCAGGCCGTTTATTGGTGTTCCCGCGAGCCCAGACCGGTACCATCGGAGCGGGGCTCATATGCGGATGGCTGGCGTCCGTTGATTCGGCGAGGATCGACAGAGTTGCGGAGCGGCTCGGTGGCTGGTTCGGGCCACGGAGGTAAGGTGCTGCCGGAGTGAGCGGCGCGGCAGGCTGGCCGCCATCTTGGGGCACTGGACTTCCCCTAGAGGCAGCCGCACTGGATCCCGGGGGCGAGGGGGGCCCTCGGTGACACCGGGGCTTCCCTGGGGCCCATTACGTTATTGGGGAGTGCCTCTTTCGCCATTGTCTTCCCCCCCCCCTCTCCTCATATCTGAGTCTGTGCGTGCTGGGGCTTCGGCGGTCGTGTCGGGCCGCAGGGGGAGAAAGAGGAGACCTGGAGCGGCTGCGCCGCGGGGGGCCAGCAGCGGCAGGGGGAAGATCCTCGGAGCTGGCCGGCGAGGTTGCCGCCAAGGTCGGGACCTGCCGTGGTGCTGCTTTCTTGTCCCGCATCGCTCTTCAAGCCGCCCTGATTTGCGAGCAGCCGGAGGACTTGGGGGTGGGGTGCTGTTGGGGGAGCCGACTGACCGCCATTTTGGAGCACTAACTCTATTCTGGAGGCGTCCTCACTGGACTCTTGGGTGAGAGGGGCTCCCCGTGACACCGAAGGTTTTGCTGGGGGTGAGCGCCGACAGGGGGCCTGTGAGTGCTAACACGCTATTGGGGGGTGCCTGCCCGCCATCTTCTCCCCCCCCCTTTTTTTCTTCTGAGCCAGTGCCGGCTGGGGACTTGGTGGTCGCATCGGGCCGCACGGGGAGGGGGAATTCTTGGAGTAACCGCATCGCCACGGCTTGGGAGCAGTTCCTGGTGGGCCTCCGTTCGGCGGTCAGGCCGGGCCGCGGGTGCCTACTGGTGGGTGATCCCGTTCTTCGTTCCTTCCATTGTCCGCTTTGGGCTCGTGTGGGGAGTCCTGAGGGCGGCCATGACGCGGGACAAGGGTGGCGGAGGCCAGACCAAGCAAGGCCAAATCGATAAATATACCGGTGCGGGAGTGGCTGCTGGGACGCCCGGGGGACAACAGGGGGCGGTACCTGATAATGCGGCACTTATGGCAGCCATCGTTGCGAGTGGAAGATGCTGAAGGGCGGACCAGGCGCAACAACCTCCGCTTCGTTGTGTTTCCGGAGGGCTGTGAGGGGGACAGCATGGAACACTTCCTTATGCAGTGGTTGGAGAGCTGGCTTCCCCCGGAGGCTCTGTCCCGTTGCTTTGTTGTGGAACGGGCCCACAGAGTGCTTATGCAGAAACCTCCGCTGGGGGCTCGCCCACGGCCGGTCATAGCGAAACTCTTGAATTACCTTGATCGTGACATCATATTGAAGCAGGCCCGAGCCAAGGAACCTCTTATTTACAACAATGCACGCATTCTTATCTTCCCAGACTATACGCGGCTGGTGCAGCAGCAGCGACAATCGTTTATGGCGGCGAAGGCCCGCCTGAGGGACCTCAAGCTCCCCTATGCTCTCTTGTTCCCCGCCCGCCTGCGGGTTGTGTACCGCTCCCGCACACATTTCTTTGATACCCCGGAAGAAGTCTTCAAATGGACTGATGAGACGTGCGGGTGAGAGTCCACACGCCACCCGGAAGAGAATCTGATTCATCATCGAGCGAGATGGCCCGGAGAGGTCCCCGGAGCCAGCTGAAGGGCAACAGACGGTCACGATCTAGGCGTCGCTCCGAGTCCTGTGGCGCCTCTTCTCGGGGGGCTCCACCTCTGGGCGGCAGGCATCAGCAGACTGATCCATGGGTCCGCGGGGTGCTGCAGGGCTCCAGACTACTGCTTGATTATCGGAGAGACTTGGACATGGGCCGGTTTCTCTGCCAGGCCCTTGCTGGCCGGGGACGTGCCCGAGGGGCATGGACTGTGAGTTGGGGATCCATTGGTCGGAGTGGCTCCCATCCCCCCATTGGGGATTGGGACCCCGCCCGGCCGCGACAGATGCTTCAGTGTTTTTGAGGTATAGGGTGGGGGGTTTGTTGGGGGGGGTTGTTTATGTTTCCAGATCGCGCGTCCGCTGTGGGTCCACACCTTTCCATACATGCACCAAACAGTCCCCATGCGTGCTATAGTGATAGATGCCCACCCGGATGGCCAATACACCGAATAGGGTGCCGGTGACCCCAGGTACCCTCCGCATTGTTAGCTGGAATGTTCGCGGGGCCCTGGACAAGATTAAACGCGGGGCCATACTTCAACAGGCCAAACTGGCCGGGCCGATGTACTTCTGCTACAGGAAACACATCTAATGGGCATGAAGGCCCCTTGCTTTCAGAGATACGGGTTTCAGCAGGTCTTCCACTCCGGCTTCACGAGGGGTTCACGGGGGGTGGCGATACTGATACACCGCAGGGTCCCTTACACACATGAAAAACAGTGGACAGACACACAAGGGCGATATTTGTTTCTTCGGGGCGAGATTGGGGAGGACCTCCTGGTATTGGGTAGTGTCTATGCTCCCCCTCCCCTGCAATGGAATCTGGTGGAGCGGCTTATGACCCTCTGGGCGGACATGCCAGACGCGCTCTCTGTGGTCGGTGGGGATTGGAACGATGTCATGGAGTTGGGCCGGGATAGATGGCGGAGTGGGGGCGGTCCGGAGAGTAGTCGTCCCACGAGATTGCACTCCCTAGTGACAGGGCTTGATTGGGTGGATGTATGGCGGCGCCACCATGGGGATAGTCGGGAATTCACCTACCTATCCGCAGTCCATGATTCATACTCCAGAATTGATTATCTCTTTGTTCCCAGGGTGGCAGTGGGTAGGGTAGTGTCGGCGGAGATTCTGCCCCGGGGCCTGTCGGATCATTCCCCAGTGGCCCTTACACTCCAGATAGGTTGAGGGCGACAACCGTTCAGGTGGCGTCTGTCTGTGTGGCATCTGCAGAATGATGACTATAAGGAGCACATGAATGAAGCCATCGACCACTATCTGACGGCGAACATGGGGTCTGTCTCTTGCGCCGCGACATTATTGGAGGCATTGAAACCCACACTGCGGGGGGTAGATATTTCCTGGTGCGTGGCAGCGCAATGGGAGCGTAGAGAGGAACTGCTGCGAGTAGAAGCAGGAATAGAAGCACTCGAACGTAGGAGCCGGGAGGTAGAGCGAAGCCAACTTAGGCGGCAATTGTTGATGACACAACAGAACTATGCGGCCCTTCTGATGGACGAGGCCCGCCAAGCCTGGCTGGCGACGCGTAGCAGGGTGTACCAATGGGGCGACAAGTCCAGCAAGATGCTGCATCGACTTTGTCAGGGAACCTTCCATTCCCAGGCCCTACCGGGAGTTCTAGACCCGGCAGGAGAACCGATTACCGACCCCCTGGCTATTGCGGAAAGCTTCGCCACCTATTATGCGGATCTATACGCTCCGAAAGAATGCTTATTGGCTGCCGTCATAGATAAATTCATAGCTGACCTACCACCCAAAGCCGTGTCAGATGAGGTGCGGGAACAGTTGGAGCTACCACTGACAGATGAAGAATTGGGCACCGCCCTGGGAGTACTCAACCCCGGGAAGGCGCTGGGACCCAACGGTTTCCCCAGTGAATTTTTTAGACACTACTTTATACAATTGGCCCCTCACTTTCGACCGGTGGTGGTGGAGGCTCGGGATCGGGGCTCACTTCCTCCGGACTGGAGGCATGCAGAGGTGGTGGTATTCCATAAACCGGGCAGGCACCCGGAGCAACATGCTTCATACCGTCCTATTTCCCTTTTAAATGTGGAGGCGAAGGTCCTGGCCAAGGCTTTGGCCAATCGCCTCCAGCCCCACATCTCCACCCTGGTGCACCCTGACCAGGCTGGGTTCATGCCCCGGGGGGCGACCAGACACAATATTAGACGAGCGCACGTGGCAGTGGCGGCCATCAGGCAATTGGGGGAACCAGCGGCACTGTTATTTGCTGATATGGACAGGGCATTTGACTCCCTGAGCTGGGTGTACCTTTTTTCCCTGCTGCGAAGGCTCAACCTTGGCCCGCGCTTTCTCTCCTACCTAACGCTCCTATACACAGATCTAACGGCGTCGGTGCGGGTGGCGGGGGCGCTCTCATCTTCCTTTTCTATCGGGCGGGGTACGCGGCTGGGCTGCCCCCTGTCCCCATATTTATTTGCACTAGCCCTTGGCTGCATGGGTGCGCATTGACGCACAGATCTGGGGATTTGAATGGGCGCCGGGTCTGTCTGATAGGATCTCATTATATGCGGACGATGTTCTCTTCTTTCTTACAGCTATAGACAGGACGGGGCCGCGGCTATTGCGCATTATGCAAATTTTTGGGGAAACTTCTGGACTCTATATGAACCCCCGTAAGTCAATATTATGGGTTCTGGGGGATTGGATGGGGATAGGAGCGTGGGCTTCCTCGGTTCAGTTGGCAGTGGGGGGACTGAAATATCTGGGCGTGTTTTTATCGGATGTACCTGCAGTCTCCTGGGAGTGTAATCTAGCCCCAGTGTGGGAACGGACTTGTGAAGATCTTAAGTCCTGGTCCCGTATGCCTCTGTCATTATATGGCAGATCGGCGATATTCAAGATGGTGGCGCTTCCCCGGCTCCTCTACCAGCTACAAAATCATCCATATCAGATCTCGCCCCGATGGTTCAGACAGGTGAATGAAGCACTTGGACAGTTCCTGTGGGAGGGGGGAAAGGTGCGGGTGGCTCTGCACACATGCTTCCTGTCCACCGACTGCGGGGGGCTAGCATCCTCTGATGTTCTCTCGTACTATCAAGCCTCACACTTGCTGATTCTTAATGAGTGGTGGTACGGCGACAGGGGAGACCCGGCGTATGCAGTTGAGCGACAGCTCATGGGACATCATTCCCTCCATACAATACTATATTCAGCGCCGCTGCGGGGGTTGCTGCCATTGGTTACGCGGGTGGTGTTCCTGATTTGGAGGCAGGCACTGCGTCGAATGGGGTGGTGGAACACCTTGACTCGGGAAACCCCCCTCTGGGGCAATGGGCGCTTGCCTCAGCAGGCGGCCCTACAGGGATTTCGGGGATGGGATGCGATAGGTATCTCGGTCCTTGGTGATGTTATGAGGGGCCGGACGCTCAAATCCTTTCAAGACCTACAGAAAGAATTCCTTATGCCACGATCCCAGTTTTATCGCTACCTTCAATTTCGGCATGCCCTATCCCCTAGTTTAGAGGGTTTGGAGTCGCTACCGGAATTCAGCCCGCTGGAGGCGAAGGTTTTCATGCGCTATCATGACCGGAACATTTCCCAAATTTATCAATCCCTGGTCACTCATTGCTCCCCTGCACTTCAGAGGCTTCGCAGGACCTGGGAGGAGGATGTGGGCACGTTGGAGGAGGAGGACTGGACTGAGGCCTTAGCAGCCCCGCGAGGGGCTGCCATAGCGATGCGACTTCGCCTGGTCCAGTTCAAGTATTTACACAGGGTCTATTTTACCCGAGTGCGCTTGTGGAGGGCAGGACTGATCGCCTCCCCTGTGTGCCTTCACTGTAGCCGAGAGGAGGGTACATTTGTTCACACAGGTTGGCGCTGTCCATCTCTTGACCGCTTTTGGAGAGGGGTATATACCTGCCTTTCGGAGGTTCTGGGGTGGGAGCTCCCCCGTATGCCGCAGCTGGCCTTACTTCATGTTATGGGGGGAATAGGTGGCAACATCTATAAGCGACACCTTATGCAATTGGGCTTTACACTGGCGAAAAGAGATATTGCCAGGGCATGGAAGGCTCCAAGGGCCCCATCGGTGGCCGCATGGAAGAATGGGCTTGACTTCTGTATGGGGCTAGAACAACCTATTTTTGTTGCTAGGGGGTGCCCACGCAAACACTACAAGATTTGGAAACGATGGGCAGATTACCGGGGACTGTTGCTGGACCCGCCACCAGTGACAGAGGTCCATCCGATGGGATAACTCATATGCATATCTCCAGACGGCGGGGCGTATTGTGTGGGGGCCCGGAGGGGCTTCCCCTTCCTGCTATATTCCTATGTGGTGGACAGGACTATGCGGATCTTGTGCGAACAGGGGGGTTGGGGGGGGAGGTGTTGTTGGTATGTGTTTGGATTTTATGTGTAAAAGTCAAAGTCACCATAACTGTATAGTTGGATTGTGCAGTTGCCTCTGGAGTGCAGAGCCTGCAATATGTGTGCAACTTGACAAAATAAAATTTGTTTAAAAAAAAAAAAAGTGCGGGACATGGGGTGTCCGGCAGTGCCTTTGTGTGGGCAGCACGCGACTGGATCCCCAATCACATGACGTGATTAGCCTGGGAGAGGCCCTTTGTGCACTGAGTATCCCACTTATGGTGTAGAGCTGCGAGTCCCCTTTCCCTGTGCCTCGCACGCAGTCATGGCAGTGTGGCGAGGCCCAGGGAAGTGCGTCCCTGCACTTAATATTTCCAGAGGTGCACACACATGATTGCGAGGCCTTGGGCCTCGCAGCTCTACATCACAGTTGTGAGACCCAAGGCAGGAGCTTTAGAAGTGCGGGGCCCCTTGTTGGTCGGCTGGGCGGGGGCCCTGGGCAGCTGCCCATGCCTAGCGCCGGCCCTGCACATTATAAAGCAAACCGTGAAAATGATGGAAATAACAAGCATGCCTCAAAGGAGTACCCGTGGAGCTTCCGGCCAGTGAGTCTTCTGCACAGTACTGTGGGAGGGAAGGGAAACTCAACAAACAGAGGCTTCAACAGAACCTAGCGCAGAGATATATTGAAAGCAACATTTATCTTTTTATGGCACATTCTGTATCAACATGTACCTAGCTGTGGAAAAAGAAACCTTTATGCTTTTAAGCCTTTGATGGTCTACTGAATCTGTAAATTAAATTATAGATGTGGGGAAATCAGACGTGCTGGGCCTATGGAAAAATGATCTGGCTTTACACCTTTGTATAGGAAATGCTTGAGGCACCCCGAGTGCTCCTTAGACACCACCTGTGTCCCTCCAAAGGTGTTCAGATATCCCTGACAGATTCTCAGTCACCTTCACATAGCCCTCAGAGGCCATCATCTCACTATTCGAGGCCCTTCACTATCAGATACACCCATCTGGCCAATCAACATCCGGGACCTTTAACATAAACTCTGGCACTTCCAGAAGGAGCTTGGAGAACTCCCTACAATGCCCTACAAACTGTGTGTTTGACTTCAGACAAACGTAGAAACACCTCGGGTCCACTGCAGACACTCCGGACAAACTCTTAGCGAATATCAGTTTCCACTGAGAGACATTACAACTTAGCCAGCCCTCAGACACCCACATTTGGTCATTAGATACCTCAGCCAGTCTACAATCCATATTCAGCCACCCCAGCTACCATCAGATGACCCTCGCCGGATGTCCCACAGAGAAGCTCAGCATACCTGCAATAGGCCTGCAGAGACCTTTGGCTAGCATTCTAACAACCCTGTTGATCAGTGAATGACCTCCAGCATGCCCTCTGCCAGCTAGCTAGCTGTCAGCTCAAGTCACCCCTAACCTGCAGATCACAATGCTGCTGTTGGAACGATGTGGTGCCATCCAGTCTCTTTCTCCATCAACAGTGCTGAACACATCCAAGACTGCGCTTGGTGCTGTCAGCGAAAAGGGGTGAAGGGGATAGGGGTGTGAAAGAAGGCTCACAAGAAACATTCTCAGTTTGCCCCTCAGCCTGCTTGCAGGCGTTCCCAGAAGATCTTCGGAGAGCCTCAGCCAGCCATTAGACACATGCAGACCACTTCCAGAAACCCCCAGTCACCTCTCAGAAACCTCCAGCAGGCTGTCAGCCCGCCGCTTAGATACCTCTTGTTATCCCTTAGACATACCCAGCTGTCTTTCAGCTTGCCTGCAAACACCACCATTAGGTATTTAAACACATTAGGTGTTCTCTCAGACCCTTAGAATATACAAGCTTGCTCTCACAGGACCAACTCTGAGCTGGTCATTAAGCACTCTTAGTTGTCTCTTTAGCCAATTGGTACTGCTGGCATGCTGTGGGATACCTGCATGAATGCACGTGAACCTGCTGGTTCTAACACTTCCAGATCTCAGGGACCCTCATTGTGCACTCAGAGACAATTCCAGCTGGCCTTAAAAAGACCCTGTTTTCGGACTCAGGGGCCATCAGCAAGCTCACCTCAAAACATACCTAGCTGCCCTTCTGAGAGTATCACTCAGCCTTCAGATACCCCATTTGATTAGACATCAGTTCAGCCAAAAGTGCCCTGGCCTTGAGTTACTGTGAGGGGCAGGTTCCCTGCTGCCTGTTCTCACTGTCGCAGCTCCCCTGAGGAAACAGGGACAAAGAGAGATAAAAAAGAGAAGATACAGTGACAGGAATCGCAGGTGGTGGAGAAATGAGTCCTGAGGTGCAGTGTAAAATGTCCTCGCTTTTGTGATGAAAAATGTCAATTCGATTAAGGACATGGAGGTTAGGATTATTCATGTATTTCTTTTATTTACAACGCAGAAGCCTTCACAGCTAAAAACAAAGACATTCAACGGACTGAGAATCACTGAACTACATTTCGCACAACCCCAAGATGAACTGTAACCCTCTCACTTGCACAAGCGTCTTCATCCTGTCTTTCTATCACTTCTAGCTCCTCTTTTCTTCTTAATGCTGGTTATCCTCCAGTTGGTAATCTGGAGCGTTCCCTCACTCCTCTTACTGATCCACTCCTGTGGAAAAGAGCCAGCGGTATTTACATCATCACATCAGTTTATTCTGAAAGCACTAAAACTCTAAACAAAACAATAATCCATTTTATTACTCTTAAGGAAACAAAGATTATCTCCATTTACAAAATTTCTTTTCCAAGGGTGGGTAACTTAACACCCACTCTAAAGTCCAGTGGGGTAATCCTTGCCTCCATGACCTTAATACAAATGAAGCTTTATGTCATGGAAGCTCAGACATTTAGCAATCTGTGTCAATGCTGGAGGTAAGTAGTATGCATATTTAACATTTGCTACCATGAAGGCGGCAATTGCCAACAGTTTAAAATTAAACTTTTTAAAGATGGCTTCTATGGATCAATTGGCTGCTTCCAAGATGTGTTCTCATCTGCAACCCAAAGCGAAAGCTTTGGTTGCCAAAATCAATATGTATTGATTCCAGACTCTGGGCCTGATTTAGATCTTGGTGGACGGGTTACTCGTCACAAAGGTGACGGATATCCCGTCCGACGAAATATAAATCTCACTATATCCTAGGGGATTTGGATACAACTCCTCTATACTGCCTCCACAGCCAGGCTGAAAACGGGGTGGCACATATCTATCCAATAGCAAGGGGGACCAGGCCGGGGTGCCCATTATCGCCCATATTTTTTCATTAGCGATGTAGCCCTTAGCCTATAAAATGAGACAGGAGGGTGTGAAATGGGGAATCCCTCAGAAAGGCATTACACAGGTAGTTCCACTTTATGCAGCCGACATGCTGCTATACGTAAAGGACATCAAAGTCGTCCTAACCCCCCAGCAAGCATTATGGAAGAGAATGGCAGGGTTGTAAGGTCTATGGGTTAACTACAATAAGTCTTGTGTGTATCCATTAGCTCTTTTGCAGTGACAATGAACTGTCAGTTTAGCGGGACGGGCAATTTGCAGGCAACCACTCACCTATCGCTACCTGAGCATACACCTATACCATGAAAAAGATGATCTAATTGATGGGAATATTGATAGGGCTGTGGGATCCCTGCGGGCCCAAGTGTCATTTTGGTCTAGCCCACTGTCAGTGGCAGGCCATATTGACGTGGCCAAGATGATCATGCTATCGCATTTATTGTGTTATTTTACTAATCTCACATTCCCCCTGGCAAGTACACTATTGGTTGAATTGTTTGGTTCACTGGTTTGGGAAAATGGCAGACGGAGGGTAGCGTGACTAAGCTCAGACTGCCGACCAGAAAAGGAAGCATGGAAGCCCCAGACTTTAGAGGGTATCATCTAGCAGCCTAAAGTGCTGCAAAGAGCGAGGCGATGTTCTTGAGTGGAGATGCATCACTCAGCGGTGGTTCCGATGGGCTGCTATGGGCGAGTCGAAGTCCTTGCGGGGAGGTGTCGGTTCCGATGGGCTGCCATGGCTATGCGAAGTCCTTGCATTGCGGAAGTCCACGCATCAGAGGCGATGCATAGGTTCCGAAGGCGATGCGTCTAGCAGCAGAGGCATTGCGCCAGTTCTGCGGGAGATGCGCAGCGCTGTGTTCGTTCTGCTGGATCCATAGATGGGCTGACACAGCACCTCCAGGCCCACTTCAAAGGGTGCAGGACTGAGGTGGCACCACTTGGGAGGGCAGGACTCACGGATAGCAGAGTCCAGGTGCTGGGTTCAAGGTTGTTGGAAGTCTGTTATGTCCCTGAGGCTTCTCATCAGGAGGCCGACCAACTAGCCCTCTGGGGTCCTGGGTTCAAAGATGCAGGTCCAGTCCTTCTGACCCAGACAAGAGGGCAGCATGGCAGCAGGTCAGCACAGTAGGGCAGCAGTCAGTGTGAGTGGCAGTCCTTTTAGCAGCACATCAGTCCTTCTTCCTGGTGGAGTCCACAGGTACAGAACTGTACTGAAGAGTTGGGGCTAAGGGTCCAATATTTATACCTGGCGCCCATGTTGAAGTGGAGGAAGCTTCTAGATGTTTCCACCCCCCAGCGTGTCAGCCATCCCCTTCCTCACTATCCTGGGCCCAGCTTGTCTGGGGTCCCAAAAAACTAGTGACAACACCTTTGTGAGAGTGCTCAGGCAGAGTCTTCGCGATGTGCAAGTGTGGTAGGTGACAGCTCCTCCCCTTCGTCATCTCAGAGTGGCCCATCCATCAACACCTATCTTCCCTTTGTCTCACTGTCACACACAAAGACCAACTTCCAGTTCTACCTAGTCATGTAACCCAGGATCAGGCTGCAGGCACCAAATAGTTAGTACAAGAAAATGCCATCTTTCTAAAAGTGCCATTTTCAGAATTGTGTTTAAAAATCAGACTTTACTGTTAACAAGGGCTTTTAATTACAAATCTTTAGACACCAAACTCGACCTATCTACCTATTCCCAATTGGAAGTTACAGCTTATTATATGTATAAAGGTAACTCCAATTGGAAGTTACAGCTTATTATATGCAAAAAGGTACGGGCCTGTACCGAGCTCTGACCACAAGTGTCTGTCAAAGGGAGCCCTGTGTGACCATTACATAGTATTATGACCCATTTACCGGCATTTACGAGTTAGAGATCTGGAATGGGGAATAACAGGAGGGCTGCGGTATTACGGGGATATTTGCTACATTTTTCAGTACTTTGGCCCTGTACCTTCCAGGAAGTTCACTTGTTCTGCGTAGGTGGAACCGGTAATGCAGGTGGCATTGCGATATTATCGGGTAACTTGGTAATACCACATCATACACGTCATCATGCAGAGAGGTATTATCGGCACGCAGCGCTCATGTGCCACTCAGTACTACTTGCAGTGGGGCGCTATATCTATAATAACAAACAATGTATGACAAGGTAGCCTGGAATAAATACATCACACTTTAGGATACGCTATTAGGGTCACACATGTTTGCCCAGTCTATAGATAATGCATTGGAGGTTTCCTCAACGTGAACAGAGACCCTCACAAAAGAAAGAGGAAGTCTGCCGCCTTCTGTTGTGACTTTTTGGAACTTCGAAAACTTCTGCTGTGGATGGACACGCATGGGGACTGCAGGTGGAGGGAGGGAGTATTTGGACCGGACTGGACCGGACTAACAGGGCCCTAACACCTGCTGACACGGCCTGCATCCCGGCTGAGCCCTCCCGCTCCTATCCTCTTACAAATAAAATAAAAAAGTAGGTTGGCTTGGGTCGGGGTGTCTACGGAGATGAGGGGGGTGGGAGGGGGTATAGGGGAGAGTCCGGCACGGGGAAGGAGAAGCGCTTAGAGCTTGGGTTATGTGAGATGATGCGGGCTAGTGGCTAATTTGGTACCTGCGGAATTAAGTTGAAAGAATTCTGATCCAGGCTGTCCCCCTTGATCGTATTGTGTGATCCTCGGTGATTTTCTTTCCATTAGCTCCCTCACATATGTACGCAAGCCTTCCTGCTGCTCATTGGGCGTTCTCAAGCGGAAAAGAAAGCTGCAGGCCCACCACCTGAACTCACCAATGGCAGAATAGGGAGCTGAACTGTATTTTTTTTTCTTTTTGCAATTTTATATAGCGCAAACTTGAGGGTGGAAGCCGCTTTCCGTTTTTTTTTGCTCCCCGTCTCTTGAACACCTGCACTGTCTGGCGTCCACTTGTTTCTATCTGCAGAACGTCATGCGCACTTTCACTTTATGAGGCGAGTGATGTGAGGTACGGCAGCTATTTTTAAAGTGAAAGTGGCATGGCGCGCTGCAAATACAAACAAGCAGCCACCAAAACGACAGGAGTGCAAGACAACGGAACGCCGGCTTCGGCAACGGCGGCTACTTATTTGAATTTGCAGTGCGCCATGCGCGCTTTCACTGTAAGAAGGCAGATGCGAGAAGGCATCGGACTGCGGGAGGGGGTAGGCAGGGGAAGAAAACATGCTGCGAGCTGCTGACATACCCGTGCAGGATCCCCGCATCCTCCCTTCCACTGTGCATGAAAACAGGAAGAAGACACAGCTCCTAGTATTGGGAAACTGCAAACGCAATATACCCGGGAAATGTCGTTTTTTCCTACCCTTCGGCAATTCACTTAGTCAGACACTAGCACCACAAGTCCCAAAAACCTAAGCTTCAATCCCATGCTACGTTGTGCAAGATCTGTTTTCAGGAGCGGACTTTTGAATTCATGTGTGCTTGCCAAAAATTGCTGAATACTTCTTTCTCAAGTGTGAAGCGTCCATGCTGCATAAAGTTACAGTTTCGCTCCTTCCTGTGACTATTATATATTTCACATTATAGCAGCCACAACCCAACAGCTTTCTGCGCGTTCGTGAAAGCGCAGTACTCTTTCAAACCTTTGGAAGCGGTCGCAAGTGTCCCGGCAGTATTGAAAGTGAAAGCGCGCACAGCGCGCTGAATATAAACAAAGCAGTTGCAGTTTTGGCACGCATGCCTATGTAAGGCACTATTTTAAAACAAGCATTTGCAATGCAATAGAACTCGCATTTACGCGAGTTCTATTGCATTTTAAAAGTGAGTACGGGCGGGCAAAAAGGCACGAACAGGAGTGGAGGGGGGTGGTGGTGGGCTGAGAAGTCAAGGACTGCGGGAGGGGATGGGGGGAGGCACGGGAACTAAATAGTGTTTCCAGTAAAGGGGCCAATAGCCGTGGAAGCACACAAATGACAACATGGCCGTCAGGAGGAGGGACTAACAAGCCTAAAACCAATGGGAAGGCTGCATTTAGGACCTAAGCCAATACAAAAGATGGGCGGAGCTTCAATGAAGCTTCCACGCTATAGTATATACTGCATGTCTCAACGAGACAATGCAAGCGCTGCCTAGGCGAGACCTAAAAAGGAAGGTTTGGGCATGGCAAAGGTTTATTTTGCCAGGTTGAAATGACAGTTTATACTGCACACACAGCCTGCAATGGCAGGGCTGAGACATGTTTAAAAGGCTAGTTAAGTGGATGGTACAACTATTGCTGCAGGCCCACTAGTAGCATTTCATTTACAGCCCCTGGGTACATGTAGTACCACTTTACAAGGGACTTACAAGAAGCGGACAGTGTCCTGGCTTAACATAGCCATAGTGGAGTGTGCAGGGGTATCACTGCAGCCCTTGAGGGACAAGTGGGTAGACGAGGTTGGTCGTGTATTTAATAATAAAGACTGGCCGAAGGCATTAGAATATTCGGGGACAGTTTCTCTAAATACTCAGTTCTATATACTGCATAGAGCTTATCTAACACCTCACAAGTTGAGTCAGATCTACCCCAATACCCCTACAAAGTACCCCAGATGTGGGAATGTGGTAGCCAACATACTGCATATGCTATAGGATTGCCCGTTGCTGATCGGCTACTGGCGAGCAGTTGTCGTTGACAGCGAAGCGCGACGATCAAGGTCAGTCTACTAGGTATGCACACACAGTCCAAAAAGAATAAAGTGGCTTCAAAATTCATGGACCTGGTATTGCTACTGGCAAAAAGGGCCATTATTAGGAGTTGGAAGGCACAAACATCTCCCACAGTTGATGCCTGGAGGAACGATGTGTTGTATTGAGAACATCTAGAGGATAGGGTGCTCCAGAGAGGAGTGTAGGGGCCTCCGTACAAAGCCGATATCAGATTTTCTGGGATGAAGTGCTCAACAGGTTTAAAACAGGCAGAGGCAACATAGACAGACCACCTTGAACGATAGAAAGGAGGCACCCCTACCTCCAACGATAGTCGTTCGCTGGCTGCAGGTGGACCTGACTGTGATTACCCACGGTGCAGCTATGCCAGGATACGACCTATTACTCGGAGTAAGACTCCTTAAGTGCTCTAACTGTACAGTACCAAAGTGGCCTCAACTTGAAGAAGCCCTGTTGAGGCCAAACATGGCCGACACCATAGACAGCTTTATTGACCAGTTGAACTACAATAAGCCCGTACCGGTGGGCCCCTGTCACACACGACTGTGGTGTGGCCCCTGGAAAGGAAAGATGGGGTATGAATAGGGATGGGCAGGGAGGGAGGAAATTAGTTATGTTTAACCCATCATGGAGTATTAATGTATCAAGTACTATGCTTACTGAGATTAAATATGTAATATTTGACACTTACTAATCTTTTTTTGCTGTCTTTGTTAAAATGCTAATAAACATGTTTAAAAAAAACGTTTGAGGCCCAATTCATAAAAAAATTTAAATCTACACCAGTTGGTTTGTTGGAAAACGAGGCAGTATCTGTGAGGCCTGCACAGTCCCTCACTGGGAACCAAACACCCAATTGTAGCGCCTGACTCTGAGGGTAGCGTTGCAGAGCATTCTGAGGCTTACTCAAGGGAGGTGGTGTGGGCTAGTAATCGCCATTACAAGTACGCAGAAATAACACTCAATAATTGATTGTCCAGTCTGTACTTTGCTTTATAAAAGTAAGAGTACATTTATTTAAACACACACACTACTCAATACTATGCACCAATTTACAAATATACATAAGCTGTTGGAATTACTTTGTGACATTGCATAACATCTCTACCCCTCCCGCCGGGGGGGTGGGGTCTAGTACCACCACTCCCATGTATGCGCATCATCTTGCCCCCAATGCAGTTAGTTGAACTTAACCTGGAGCGAGGTCCCTGCGCACTGGCACCATCCCAGTGGCGATCCCCCCCCCCATTATCCCAACAAGCATTAAAAATGGGTACACCTGCCTTGGTGACCATAACCCTGACTGAGCATCTCCTACTGACCATAAGGTATGCACCTCTAAACCTTCGGGGCTAACAGTCTGGGTTGTTCCTCACCTAACAGCAGCAGGAAGAATACATGTTTAAGCATCACTTAAAATGACAGTACTTATCACATTTGTGGATCATTAGAATGCATTGCAATTACAGCCCCTAAAGGCATCACAGATGGAATCACAGGATTACGAATATACAGCCAGACACCCTAGCAGGAATGTCTGGCAACATAACCCCACTTTGCTTATGCCATCACCTTACACAGGTACTTCACATTACACATGTGACCTTCAGTCCCTCTAAAAGAAATAACCTTAGTAAATGCACTACGGGTGCAATTACACCTCTTCACCTCCAGGGGATACCCTTCTCCGGATATTCCCAACTCAGCCTTTCACTCCTTAGTGCACTTCTCAACCCTCCTCCAGCAGGATACCCTTCTCCGGATATCCCCAACTCAGCCTTTCACTCCTTGGTGCACTTCTCAACCCTCCTCCAGCTGTAGAACGAAAGTTCCAACCCAAAAGGAGTTAAAATGCTGGCTGAGCCCCTGAGGGGTTATTCTTTTCAAGTCCCCATGTGACTTAGGGAGGGACTCCTCTTCGTGCTGGGGGGGAGACTGCACTTCTCCAGCAGCTCCCCCAGCACCTTTGCACACCTATGGTGGTGACCCCGTCCTCCTGGGGCCACCACGAGTCGAGAAAATGCTGTTTTGACCTTGCAGGCCGGTCCTGGCCTGCAAGGCCTTATGGGAAGGCTTGCATGCTAGAGCAGCGGCTCCCCCGCTGCTCCGGGGAGAGTCGCACAGCACTTTTTCATGGCGCTTTGCCGCATTTCCACTCCTCGTTGGGGGGCCCGGTCCCACCCGGACCCCCAGGTAAGGGAATGCGGCTCGGGGAGCCCACCCCCGGCCACTTTGCAGGTTTTCGGGGGCCCGGTCCCACCCGGGCCCCGTGCAGCTTCTCCCCTCCGGTTCGGGGGTCCCGGTCCCACCCGGGACCCCCACATGCCTCCTCGTTGGAGGGCAGCCTGGGGAGCCCACCCCCGGCTGCCCCCGCCGGCTCCCCGCACGGCCAGCACCCTCGCGTGCTGCCGCGGGAGCCGGCTCCACCTTTCGGGTCTGCCTCAGTAATATAACCTTATTGATCTTGTGAATACTCAAGGATACCATACTGATGGGATTTATTATTATACAGATCCGTGACTAGGACGTGCTAATATAGAAGTGGCTTTTTAGGACCCGCTGGGTCGGAATTATCACCAGTTGAAAGGTGAGCCTCAAATTTGAGTTTTATATATGGTATTACAAGTTATACGTCATGCGGATATGGAGTTAACTATGACGTAATCTGATTTGATTACTCGTTTATGTGTTACAGGTCTGATATGTGACTACCATAGACGTAAGGTATGCACAATCTTAATACCGTGCACAATAGAGGGTTAGACTGGTTCATAACTCACAGGTACTAGGCACGTGTGCCAGGTGAAATTACAATAAGGAACACACTGACCATGCAACATTTCCGTTCCTCCCCTTCCCACACCTTAAAATAGCAGCTATCATGGACACATTTCACCATCACTCACTTTTGACCATTTACCAAGGTCTAAACTTGATAGACATACACACTGTACATCGAGCGGTCGGCATGCAACCATTCGAGTATATGCTTTGGACTACACTCCATGCATAGTTCCTGTTGAAGATGTCTACAACTATGACTGTTACATCCTTTTATCAATGGCGAACCCCCTTTTTGGCCACTATTCCCACCTGGACTGCAATTGGTTTAACATGAATCACCACTTCTGATCTATGTGTCGTACTCTTATGAGACATATATTTTGTAACAATTTCTCTAATGTACTGTGACACAAGCCGATTTTTACTCAATTCCAGCCCAGAAGAAGTCAAGGGTTATACACCCAGTGACGAAACACGTGTTGGCTGGCCTGTGAAGCAACACAACATTAAATCAACACTTGAAGAAAAGAATCTATTGTTGTCTTATGTTAAACAACGGACATTTTGCGTGTTGTTAATACTTATTTGCGTGTGCACAGGACTTGTTGTCACTTAAGGAAGTTATTGAGTAACCACAAAACACAGTGTTGTGGATGTACAAACACTTTCCAGAGTATCCCCACCCTTGAATGCCTACTCGCCTCCCAAAATGGAGAATTACGGCAGATTACTCTCACGTTCATCCTACTTGTGTGACATTAACTGGTAATAAATTGATTATTTACTCGTGTAAATTACCAGTTGTTGGCTAAAATGTTTTAATCTGCACTCTGAAATCATTGGCACTTGTGAGTTGAATTTACATGTACAAATGGCTTTGTGAATCAGGCCCTCCCTATCAAAACTATAGCTGTTACACATATTGTGCCCACTACCTTCACGGCCCCCCCAAATAATATGAGAATTTTGCAAGTAGAGGCTTTTCGTTAAATTTTAAACCGTCTATTCTCTCTTTCTCCACTACAGCTGAAGAGCGAAGTTGAATTGAACGAATACGTTAAGACCATCCCACTGCCCCTAGCCACTGGGAAGGTAAAGGTGGGTGATAAATGCAGTGTAGCAGGCTGGGGGAAAACTGGACTAAACAATTCGTATGCAGACAAGCTGCAAGAAGTGAACTTGAAAGTTGTTCCGGTGGAAAAGTGTGAGGATTTCGACAAGGCCTTTGCTGAAGAGTCCATGATTTGTGCTGGAGATCCCAATGAGAAGGCAGCATCATTCAAAGTAGGTGTTGTGCTTTACAATCCTTTTGATACCTGTAGCACTTACTTGTCTCCAGTAATGCGCCACTCATTACCTGTTAAGTTCCCTTGAGGTAGTTAAAAGCAACTTCTGTACTGCATAAATACTAGTACTGGTCAAAACTCTACTATTACACTCGTTTAAAGTCCGGAAAAATTGAGCATTTCATGGCGAAAATTGGAGAAAAAGGTGATGTTTCTGCTTCACATCTTTACTTCGTTTTTAGGTCGAGCTAGGCAGCACATGCGCTGTCTCTTTAAGACCTGCTCTAATGACTCAGTGGGCTTCCAGTGAGATTATTTTTTTTACTATTGGCTGCTTGTATTTATACCATGTTTACATTCTCACTATTCTTTGGGAATGCAAAATAAAAAAAAGAAACTTTGGTAAAGTATTTCAACGTTCGTTTTTGTTGTTGTAATGTTTTGTTTCTGCCCGCAAAAGTATTTTAACGTTCGTTTGTTTTCCTGTCATGTTTTGTTTCCATCTGCAAAAGTTTGTTAACGTTCGTTTGTTTTCCCGTAATGTTTTGTTTCCGTCTGCAAAAGTATGTTAACGTTCATTTGTTTTCCTGTAATGTTTTTTTTCGGTCCAGATATGCAGTAATGTTTTGTTGCTAGTATTTATTTTTTTGTAATGTTTTGTTTCCGTTCATGCCATGTACAGGAGATGTCTACTAACGCACACTTAAGAGGATGTGGCATAATGTAAACATCTATGTATTTTGGTGCTGGGAAGCTAGGTTGGAGTCTTGACGTCAATGTAACGTCCAGTAAATGTGGTACATATTGTTTTTCCAATTACTTGTTTCGTCAAAGAATTTCACAGGCCCAATAAAATTGATATATTACTTTTATTTGCAATGTGGCCATAACACTCACTGGAGCTACACCTCGGCCCGTGGTGGTATTTGCATAAGGTGAAGAGGCTGTGACAGTGAGAGAATGCGCCGCTGTTTATATTGGTAGAATGAAAGGCTTGCGGGGCACAGTGAGCTTCTTGTCTCTGCTTGCTTTTGCCAAGCGGAAGGTATTCCATTTCATTTACTTCTGTGAATGTCATAAGTTTCGAAGTGAAAGCATGTGCTACATGTTGCTTCCCCCACACCAGTTTTCATTACAAACAAGCATTGGCATAGCCAATAGGTCTCGCCTTTGGGACCTTATGTGTTTAGGCAGACTTTTTGGCTATGTTGTAGAGCATTGTGGCTGCTGTGCATTATGTTGAAAAGTTATAATAAAAAGTGTTAAGCATTTTTGTTACCTTTATAGAAACGAAGATGACATTATATATAACTGAAAAACCTTATTAAAAAAGATTTTAATTAAAAAATGTCTTCTATTTTTTTTGTACTTGCATGTGGCGTGTAATTATGTGGCACTTAGTGGTATTATTTGGAGTGTATGTTGCATTGAATGCAGTGTATTTATGTAGCATATAATTATGTGGCAGTGAGTGGTATTGTTTGGAGTGTATGTTGCATTGAGTGTAGTGTAATTATGTTGTATATAATTATGTGGCACTGAGTGGTATTGTGTGGAGTGTATGTTGTATTTAGTAGTGTTTAATTATGTGGTGTGTAATTATGTGGCATTTAGTGGTGTTTGGAGTGTATGTTGCATTGAGTGCAGTTTAATAATGTAGCATTTAATTATGTGGCAGTGTGTGGTATTATGTGGTGTGTATTGATGTTGCATTGAGTAGAGTGTAAGTATGCGGCGTGTAATTATATGGCACTTAGTGGTATTATGTGGAGTGTATTTATGTTGCATTGAGTAGAGTGTAAATATGTGGTGTGTAATTATGTAGTATTGAGTGTTATTATATGGAGTGTATTTATGTTGTATTGAGTAGAGCGTAAATATGTGGCGTGTAAATATGTGGCACTAAGTGGTAGTATGTGGAGTGTATTTAAGTTGCATTGAGTAGAGTGTAATTATGTGTGTTGTAATTATGTGGTATTGAGTGGTAATATGTGGAGTGCATTTAAGTTGCATTGAGTAGAGTGTAATTATGTGGCTTGTAATTATGTGGTATTTAGTGGTATGTGGAGTGTATTGAAGTTGCATTGAGTAGAGTGTAATTATGTGGCTTGTAATTATGTGGTACTTAGTGGTATGTGGCGTGTATTTATGTTGTATTGAGTTGAGTGTAATTATGTGGCGTGTAACTATGTCACAGTGAGTGGTATGTGGAGTGCATTTATGTTGCATAGAGTACAGTGTAATTATGTGGCGTGTATTTATGTGGCATAGTGTTATTATGTGGAGTGTTTTTATGTTGCCTTTAATAGAGTGTAATTATGTGACATGTAATTTTGTGGTAGTGCGTGGTATTATGTGGAGTGTTTTTATGTTGCTTTGAGTATAGTGTAATTATATGGTGTGTAAATATGTGGTACTGCGCGGTATTATGTGGAGTGTATTTATGTTGTATTGAGTAGAGTGTAATTATGTGGCTTGTAATTATGTGGTACTTAGTGGTAATATGTGTAGGGCATTTTAGTTGCATTGAGTAGAGTGTAATTATGTGGCTTGTAATTATGTGGTACTTATTGGTAATATGTGGAGTGTATTTAAGTTGCATTGAGTAGAGTGTAATTATGTGGCTTGTAATTATGTTGTACTTAGTGGTATGTGGCGTGTATTTATGTTGTATTTAGTTGAGTGTAATTATGTGGCGTGTAAGTATGTCACAGTGATTGTTATTATGTGGAGTGCATTTATGTTGCATTGAGTACAGTGTAATTATGTGGCGTGTATTTATGTGGCATAGTGTTATTATGTGGAGTGTTTTTATGTTGCCTTTAATAGAGTGTAATTATGTGACATGTAATTTTGTGGTAGTGCGTGGTATTATGTGGAGTGTTTTTATGTTGCATTGAGTATAGTGTAATTATATGGTGTGTGTTAGACCAGGCACTGTTGGCGTGGGTCTCCCTTCCATTTTTTTGCTGTTGCCTCATGTGTTTTTGCTGGTTATAGATGCTTTGGGCACTGTGCCACTGCTATTCAGTGCCACAGTGCAAGTGCTCCCTATGGTAAATTGATGTATGGATTAGTGACTCCATGATTGGCTGGTTTGGTTTACTTGTCAGACCCTAGTACAGTGCACTGAGTGTGCCCAGGGCTTGTAAACCAAATGCTGCTGGTGGGCTTGCAGCACTGGTTGTGCCACCCACAGAAGCAGCCTGTAAAAGTGTGTCTCAGGCCTGCCATTGCAGAGCCTGTGTGCAGTCTGGTACTGCCATGTTGTCTGGGCAAGTGCACCCACTTGCCAGTCCCTAAACCTTCCCTTTTCTTCATATCAGACACCCCTATGGTAGGCCCAAGGGCAGGGTGCATTGTAAGTATAAGGTAGGACATGCCCTGGTGTGTGTGGCATGTCCTAATAGTGAATTACAGCCATTTTCGTTTTTCACTATTGCCAGGCTACCTGTTCCCCATAGGCCAGAATGGGCAGTTTGATTATTACATCTTATAATCCTAACTGACCCAGGGAACATGGTAGAAAAACGAATTTAGTATGCCTGAACTCAGAATGATAAAATACATCTTTTAGTGAAGTTGGTTTTAACATACTGTGTTTGAAAATACCACTTTTAGAAAGTAGGTATTTTCTTGCCTAACTATCCAAGCCTGCCTCTGCTAGGTTGTGTATTCCATGTCTGGTTTGTGAGTGACAGGGGCTGGGGGATTCCAGGAGACAGGGTGAGTCAGCCCAGGGCTGAATAGAGAGATCTGCATGTAGATGGGTGGGAGGAGTTGCACCTGGGACCTGAATAGGGCTGTGCCTTCCCTCCACAATGCTGGCTCCACCTCCTGTGGTGCGTCGGATGTCCCTGGCCTACACTGTGAAAGGAAAGAAGGAGTCTTGTCAACAAAGTGCTCCAGGACTGACCAGAACTGGTTTGGACTAGGCAAAGGCCTCTCTGCCTCCAGAGAACAAAGAGAAAATGAGTATAAAAGAGGGAACCCAGACCCCAGAACTTTAGATCACTTCTGGGAAAACAAGAAGAACCTTTGCTGAGGAGAGGAACCAGAGAGAGAGACTGCAGGAGGAGACTATCCCTATGCTGTGTGCTGTTTGAGGATTAGCCTGCAGTGGTTACCTAATTGCCAAAGAAAGGAGAAAGGACTTTGTGCTACTTTCATCAACTTGTAAGAAGATCTCCAAGGGCTTGAACTAGAGCTTGCCTCCTGCTGAAGTCTCAGGGACAACAGACTTCACCCACCAGCTCCCCAAGAGTTCTTTTGAAGTGCCTGCTGTTGTGTTGGGCCTTCTGAGGGACTGCGTGTCGCAAGGAGCTGGAAGCGTGACTCACAAAGAAGAAGTGTGACGCTGCCGAACCGCTGTCGTCGCATCACTGAAGAAGGGTGTCGCCGCTGTCTCTTCGCCTCGCATCGCCGGAGAAGAGTGTCGCCGTCGCATCATCGGAGAAGCGTGTCGCCGCCGCAGCCGCTGTCGTCGCATCACTGAAGAAGGGTGTCGCCGCTGTCGCATCGCCGAAGCGCCTCGCATCACCGGAGAAGAGTGTCGCCGTCGCATCAGACGCCGTCGCATCACCAGAGAAGCATGTCGCAGGGCCTGTCGCGGATCAGAAGAATCGTTGAGTCGCCACACGGCCGTCGGGCGTGCACGCATCGTGTCGCATCAAGAAGAAGAAGCCATCTTTGTTTCATTGCACCGGATCTTCATCGCATCACGGTGCTGCTGGTCGCATCGCCATGGAAGCGGAGTAAGAAACCGACGCATCACCTCCCCACGTGGAAAAGAACCGACGCATCCCCTACGCAGCAGTAGGGACCCAACGCATCACCGTTCTTGCGTGTTAGGAACCAACGCATCACCTTCCCTGCAACACTTTCGTTGTATAGCGTTACGCATTCAAAGGTACATTGAACTCAAAGTGTCGCATTTACCATCTAAAGAGAACTAAGCTATTTCTACCATTATAAAAGTACAGTATTGTGGATTTTTGTCGTTTGTGGTCTTGTGTTAAATCTATATAAAAGATACTTATTTTTATAATACAACCTGTGTGGCGTCCCTTTGTAGTGTTGTCACTGAGTTACTGTATGTGGTCACAAATGCTTTACACACTGCCTCTGAGATAAGCCTGTCTGCTCGTGCCTAGCTACCAAGGGGGTGAGCAGGGTTTTTTTTAGGAGTGTACCCCCTTACCCTGACTAGACGCAAGGGTCCCTATTTGGTCAAAGGTACCTACCTCTGCCAACTAGAGACCCCCAAATCTAACAGTGTGTAAATATGTGGTACTGCGCGTATTATGTGGAGTGTATTTATGTTGTATTGAGTAGAGTGTAATTATGTGGCTTGTAATTATGTGGTACTTAGTGGTATGTGGCGTGTATTAATGTTGCATTTATTTTAGTGTAATTATGTGTCGTGTAACTATGGCACACTGAGTGGTATTATGTGGAGTGCATATATGTTGGATGAGTACAGTGTAATTATGTGTCATGTATTTATGTGGCACAGTGTTATTATGTGGAGTGCTTTTTTGTTGCATTTAATAGTGTAATTATGTGACATGTAATTATGTGGTAGTAAGTGTTATTATGTGGAGTGTATTTATGTTGCATTGAGTATAGTGTTATTATATGGTGTGTGTATATATGTGGCATTTAGCGGTATTATGTGGAGTGTATTTATGTTGCATTGAGTAGAGTGTAATTATGTGGCTTGTAATTATGTGGTACTTAGTGGTATGTGGCGTGTATTTATGTTGTATTGAGTTGAGTGTAATTATGTGGCGTGTAACTATGTCACAGTGAGTGGTATTATGTGGAGTGCATTTATGTTTCATAGAGTACAGTGTAATTATGTGGTGTGTATTTATGTGGCATAGTGTTATTATGTGGAGTGTTTTTATGTTGGCTTTAGGAAAATCCTGGTAAATCTGGGACGCCTGGTGTAGTCTCCATTTTCAATTTGTTATTTTGTTTTGATTAAGAGCCTAACATGTGTAGTATTTGTTTATTGATCATAATAATTACGTGTTATGTAATGTGTAATGTTTTTAGAGAATTTTGTTATGCGCGTTTAGCCATACTCCGGCTGAAATTAAGCCCCTTTCAAAACAGTGTACTAAGGGGCTGGCGGTAGAAAGGACAGGCTTAGGGGAGATAGAAAGTGTTAGCAACTGATCGTAAACAAAGGGCTTGGCTGAGGGGAAAGAGGAATAGAGGAGGGGTGCTATGTCTGGCTTATGTCACAGTGGCGCCGCTGGTCTGTTTCCTGGTAAACTTGTAACAACAGCATTGTAATGTAACTGCGGGGAAGCGGCGGTGGACGTGATTACATCCTTACACATTAAGGCCACAGGCACTTATTAACAATAATGCAAAATGAATGCAGGGAAGCCTCAGACACAACATTTTAATATGAGTACAGTGAAGCGCCACCTTGGACGTAATTACATAGTTATACATAAAGCAACAATTTTGAGCGTGCCCGAACATCTTACATTTATTTTGAAGCGGTGCTTTGTTTTAAACCAAATGCCAGGATGTTTAGTGTCCGTTTCCTAATGTTTATTTTTGTGTTTCTGTTTTGTGTTTTTAAACACTTGAATGATTTACAACAGACATTATCGTCTTTAAAATACTCGTGTCGAATTATTGTCTATGAATAGCGGGTGGGGGGGGCGTTAAGGCGAAGACTGTCGCTGTCTGCATGCCTGCACTTCATGCAGGGTTATGTTTTTATGCAGTTTTAGATAGCGCAAACTCGACACGAATGTATTGGAGCCCTTTCATGAGCACCAGTTAAATTACACAAGTATGCATTATTTTTTTGGGTAGGCACGGGCGATTAAGGGATTTATTTGCCCAGAAACACAGGATGTTGCGCCGACTCATAGACTCGAACCTGGTTGCCCAGTTCCAAAGTCGGCAGCTCTGACCGTTAAGCCACATACTCTCTCAAGCTCTCCAAACTCTTCAAGCTGGGGACTTTTTGTGACCTCGCCAAAAACATGAGCATTCATGCATAGCAAGACAGTGCCAAAGTCTCATAAGGCTGAGCATGGTTTGATGGGCCAGCACTTGAAGATTAATTCGAGGCTTTGGTGAGTGGAAACATGGATGGGTGCGAGGAAAGATGGAGGCGCCGAAGTGTGGATGGTAGATTGCAGGGGATGGCTGGATGCTCTGGTGAATGAATACATTGATGGATTGGTGGATGCCTGTATAGTAGAGTGTGTCTGGGTCTGGAAGGATGGTTGGATGGATGCATGCTCAGAATGATGGACAGATGGATGGGTGGGAGGATGGATGGATGGATGGATAGATGAATGGATTGAAGATTGCATGTCTATGAATGATATTCTGGTGAATGCGTACATGGACGGGTGGATAAGTGAAAGCCAGAATCTGTCTAGAAGGACGGATGGATGCCTGCAGGACCAGACGAATGCCTTGGATGATGGAAACAGTTGAATGTATGGGTATATGGATGATTGATGCATGGGCGGTTAGATGGTAGAGTGAGTGCAGATGGATGGATAGATGCTCCCTGTCTGTGCTTATTTTGTTTTAAAAAATAGGTTCTGGCGCCCAAAGTCACAACATCGCTTAACAATGTCGTTGCTGGCGGGTTAGTCGGATAACAGTTGTGGGGCCTCGATGCCCAAAACAACACCCGCTAGAAGGTCACGGGGCCTTGGGGGCGGGCTCGCGTTCAGGCTGCAGGCTGGGAAAGTGATGTTTTTTCACCACTCTTTCATCATCCTAATGTTGTTAAATAAAAGGGTTGGTTTGGGTAGAAAAGTGAAATGTGGGCATGTGCTATTATTACAAACATTTGCCTGGGCGGATTGCCAAACTAAAAGAGGAAAATCCTGGTAAATCTGGGACACCTGGTGTAGTCTCCATTTTCAGAGATTTAGCCCGAGGCAGTGTTCATGGCTGCCACAAGGTTTACTCTTAAGGGAAAACAAGGAAAAACGCGAGCGCCATCTGTTTCCAATTAACGCGAACGCGATAATTGGAAACAGATGGCATTGATGCTCGCTCCCGAGCACCCTAGGCCAGGGAACAAAGAAGGCGGGACAATCACCCGCCTTGGACCAATTGCGTGCTGTTTTTTTAAGAAAGACGCATGCACAGGCCAATTGCGGGTTAATAAAAAAAAAGCACACGCACGAGCGTGTGTTCTGAGTTCAAAAGACCTTACTAAATGCCTCGCAGAGCAGCGCATGCGCGCTGGCTCAGGCGAGACCTAAAAAGGATTTTGCACTTAGGTTTCATTTAATTTACAAATCGGGTCAGCAATTAAAAAGAAAACAATTCTTCAAGGCACCCGCGCTTTACCTTTAAACATGTTAAGCTAAAGCGTGGGTGCCGCGATTGCTGAAAAAGTAAAGAAATATATATTTTTTTCTATTTCTTTACTTTTGCAGCAATCACGGCACCCGCGTTTTAGCTTAACATATTTAAAGGTAAAGTGGGGGTGCAGCGATAAATACTTACAAAACGCATTTAAACATTTGTTCCTAGTCTCCAAATGAAACACGTTTTCAAACTATTCAAAGTTTTCCCACCTTTACAGACTTCTTGGCGCACCATTATCTTTTCTTTTGAAAAGAAGGTGCAAACGCATTTCAAACAGATTCTAGTGAAAAGGTACCATAGGCTACAGCAACACTGACAAGGATCTTAACTACAAGGGCCTGTTTCCGTTTAGTACAGTGGTGCTGTTTCCTTTCACAGCACATTGTGAAACCATTGACAACTGCTATGCCACTCCAGACTTGCTGGCACTGTGCTTTCAATACAAAGTGCTTGCTTTAGGCAGATTACACAAACAAGCTTACTTTACTGGGTAATCTCAGACATCGCAGATTTTTAAAACAAAATCAGCACTATGCTTGAACGCAAAATTAAAAATGCAGCAACTCTAAAACTATGTATTCGTGTTACACCTTTACACAAATATCACCTGCATGATAATATTTTTATTATTAGGAGCTTTGACAAATAGAGCCACTCTCCGCTAAACTGTTTCTTAAACACACTGTCCACTTTAAAGTATTGCAACAGTTACACAATTAATTATGTGCAGAGCACCTGCTTATACATTAACCACATCAATAACACGTTCTCCTATTTATAAGTGCAACACAAGTGGTTGCCCAGTTTTGCATATTAGTTTCACATTGGTTTGCGTTCGTGCTAATTTATTAATTTTTTTTCTGTTTCAAATTGTTTTCTGTTTCTGTTTATTTTTTGTTTTATTTTGGGTTTTGAATTGCTTCATGGTTCTGTTTATTTTTGTAACTTTAAAAGGCGTTCCTTTACGTCATTCTTTTTCTTTGTAGGGCACGTACAATAAAAAGTAACCTTTCAAAAGTATTTAACGTTTGTTTGTTTTACCGAAATGTTTTGTTTCTATCTATGCCATATTTAGCAGATGTCTATTAGCACACACTGAAGAGCATGTGGCACAACGGCAACATGTATGCTCTTTGGTGCTGGGGAGCAAAGTTCAAGTCTTAACGTTAACCTACCATCTTATAATTCTGGACAACGCACTACATTTTTCTATCTGTTTCAAAAAAACAAAATTGGTGTAATGTAACTAGTGGTCCTGTTAAACGCTCCAATACTTTTGTGATCAGTTGAAATAATATAGTGTAATAGCTACAACTGCTAGCTTTCAAGCTGAGGAATGAGGTTCACATTTTACCATCACTTAAATGTGCTGTAATTATGGTCAAATTAGTTACTTTTTATGCGACTAATAGTAAAACATAATTTCCTTTAATATTCTAACTGATGCTTCTACAAAGCGTTCCAATACTATCTGCCATATTTACTTTAAGAAGCACACCTAAACAATTGCCAGTACTGATATCTATCCACTCATCATTCCTCACTCACTCATAGTGATTGTAAAACAAATAAATGTTTATTTTTCTTTTTAAGATATTTATATACTTTTTTTGAGAATTATTTCAAGAAAAACAAGTTCATGTTATTATTTTCATGAACATTTGAGAATTTTTCTAGGCCACAGAACAATACAAAAATAATCATACAAATATGACACTTACAATTATGACATTACAATTCATTTCATGTTAAAAACATTTAAGACATATACACAAGCCCAAATTTCCCACACCAACTAACAAGAATGTTTAAAAAAGGAAAAGGAAAAGGAAACAGAAAAGAAAAGACCCAAGGGAGAGGTAGAAAATGAAAACCAATTAATCTACAGAACGTGAGAAAAACTCTAACCCAGGGAAACAGTTCGCCAAACAGTACTGTATTCAGGTCAATAAGAAACTTAAATTCATTAATTAACACAATTCTATGTGGACCTGATACCTAAAATATTTTGCAAAGCACTTGTTTGGTCACAATAATGGTCTACGCGTTTCAAACCTCTCTGTTATGTTCACGGGGTTATCCTCAGGACCTGGAAAATGACCTTCAAGGCTTCCGCGGTCTGTGTGAATGGACGGGTAACCGAGTGTGCTGTCACAATCTACAACAGAAGTGTGAGATTGAGAATCACGGGAGGTTGTGAAAGGAAACGATACAAAAATAGAAAGAATATGGATACAACTTCAGGCCAGCACGGCAAGCCTTGAAGGTTGTTTGCTGGAGATCACCCGGCCGTTGTTGATTGGAAGAGTCGTGAAATTCTGAAATTTTGAAATAGTGACAGTAGCGTCGAGACCGGCATTAGAAGTATTGTTAAATGACACAGAGGACGCCAGGATAAAGTTTATATGAGCTCATTTTCCAGGTCCTGAGGATAACCCCGTGAACATAACAGGGGTTTGAAACGCGTAGACCATTATTGTGACTAAACAAGTGCTTTGCAAAATATTTTAGGTATCAGGTCCACATAGAATTGTGTTAATTAATGAATTTAAGTTTCTTATTGACCTGAATACAGTACTGTTTGGCGAACTGTTTCCCTGGGTTAGAGTTTTTCTCACGTTCTGTAGATTAATTGGTTTTCATTTTCTACCTCTCCCTTGGGTCTTTTCTTTTCTGTTTCCTTTTCCTTTTTAAACATTCTTGTTAGTTGGTGTGGGAAATTTGGGCTTGTGTATATGTCTTAAATGTTTTTAACATGAAATGAATTGTAATGTCATAATTGTAAGTGTCATATTTGTATGATTTTGTTTGTATTGTTCTGTGGTCTAGAAAAATTCTCAAATGTTCATGAAAATAATAACATGAACTTGTTTTTCTTGAAATAATTCTCAAAAAAGTATATAAATATCTTAAAAAGAAAAATAAACATTTATTTGTTTTACAATCACTATGAGTGGCACGTGTGATTGTGAGGAATGATGAGTGGATAGATATCAGTACTGGCAATTGTTTAGGTGTGTTTATTATAGAATGGTCCAGCCTTGCTGATTAGGGGCCAGAACCCTTTATTGATTTGACATATTTACTTTAAGGCCATGGTTTCTGTTTTTTACCATTTAAACACTTACAAGCACAGCCATAGCCCCATGTTCACACAGACATTTATATAATAGTGCCCTACGTCTAAATGTGCATGTACGTTTATATAGCGTGCCTCATCCCATCACCAAATTTGTAGAGCACAGCAGCCCAGGGGCCCTCAAACCCAATCCTTTTAATAGAAACTCGTACACACCGAGGCCACACAGCTCAAGTCCCACTAAGCTTCCTAACATCACTCACGCTAACACCTACAGCCACAACAGCACTTTTTCGATAAGTTTTGTTTTTTATTTGTAGGTCATGCAAAATAAATACATAACTTTCAAAAGGCATTTCAATGTTGGTTTCCGGCTGTGTTTTTATAACTGTTTCTGTGTTTTATCGGTTTGGGACAACAATATCACTTATAAAAAGCATTTAAACATTTGTTTCCTGTCTCCAAAGGAAAATAGTACACACGCAGGCCACACAGCTCAAGTCCCAGTGCGCTGCCTAACAGCACTCACCTTAACACCTTCAGCCACAACAGCACTTATTGTATAAGTCTTAGTGATTATTTTTCGGTCACGTAAAATAAAAACATAACCTTCAAAAGGCATTTAAATGTTGGTTTTCGGTCGTGTTTCTATAAATGTTTCTGGGTTTTTTCGGTTTGGGACAAAAAAATTACTTACAAAACGCATTTAAACATTTGTTGCTAGTCTCTAAACACGTTTACAAACTATTCAAAGTTTTCAAACGTCTCCAGACTTCTTGGCGCACTATTAACTTTTCTTCTGAAAACAAAGTGCGAACGCATTTCAAACAGCGTCCAGCAAAAAGGTACCATATGCCACATCAACACTGACAAGGATCTTATCTACAAGGTCCTGTTTCCCTTTATTAGAGGATTGCTGTTTCCTTTCACAGCACATTGTGAAACCATTGACAACTGCTATCCCACTCCAGGCTTACTGGCACACTTTTTTTAGGTCGAGCCTGAGGCAGCGCGCAAGCGCTGCTCTGGCGATGATCTGTTTTAGTTCAGTACGGGAGAGAAGCCCCGCCCACTCCCCCGCCCATATTTTTCATTGGCTTGTGTCTTTGTCCTTTGTAAATGCTGCCGTCTGATTCCTTAATAGACTTGTTAGTCCCTCCTTAGTACGGCCATGTCGTCATTTGTAACCCCCCCATGGCTACTGACCCCTTTACTTGGTTGTTACACCGTAGGTGTACTATTTCATTTATTGAGTTTTTCCTAAGTTATGTATGACGTGCTTCGCTTACATTCAGCGGGCCATGCCCATTTTCACTTTTGCAGCAGCCGGGACAATAGCGGCGGTTTGTTTCCAATGCCATAGGTCTCGCATTTAAATGCGAGACCTATAGCATTGCAAATATTTTTTTTAAATGTTTCCTCTCCGACGTCACTGCCGCTCGTCAGTGCTCGTTTTTGTAATCAAGCATTTTTTGCCCGCCGTTGCCCGTCAGTGCTTGTTAAGTTCCAGGGAGCGCTCTTTATTTTCTTTCCACACCCTCTGCCTGTGACCTCACCCTGCAGCAGGAGAAGGCGGGGGAGGGACGAGAGTGGTGCGAGAGAGAGAGGACTAGGCTTGAAAACAACACTCCGCTTCAGCAGCGCGAAGAGGACGCCTGTTCCAAGTCCCGGCCCATCACGGCAGCCCCGGGACCCCCCCAGCGCAGACTGGACACCAGGGACCATCAGTAGGTTTGTCAGACGCTGCCTGGGATGTAGGCACACCTTGCTGGGAGGGGGCAGGTCAAGGGATGCCAACTGTTGCTGACTTGGATATGCCGTCCTCTGGGCTGTCGCCTGAAGATCCCCCTCGCTCATAACAGGAAATTATGCCACTGCCTCCAGTGAGCATTGTCTGCCATCAGCCCTGCGCGGCTCTGAATATTGTGCAATGTTTACACCCCTGCTCCCGTCTAGACAGAGTGTGTAGGGCTTAAAAGGTGGCAAGGTGGTTTCCTCGTGGAGTGGAAGAAAGCTGCTTTTATACTCTCACCAGGTGGAAGAAAGCTGTGTTTTTTTACTCTCACCTGCAATTATTCATGTATAAAAGGAACGTCTTGTTATGTTCCCACCTCCTAATGTATAACTTGTGAATGTCACAAAATTTCATCCAGGGGTATTCGGGACGGCTGGCATGCGGGTTTAAACCTGATTCGTTGGAAGGAACCTCCTTTTAGGAATTTTATTTGACAGCGTTTTGCTGGTTTTTACAATTTCTGTTTTTTGACAGGAACTTTTATTGCATTTTTAGCCAGCTTTGATCCTTGTTTTTAATTTTTTGTCTTTTTATAGATAAGCTTGTGCCAGCTTTTAAACTTTTCGGTTTGTTTGCAGGAGCCACCGGTCAGAGTTTTGTAATTTTTTAAGATGACCTTGTGCCTTTTTATTGCCGAGTTGATTTGGGGAAATAAAGAGACGTGCCATTGCAAAATGAAACAGAGGCTTTTTGTGCTCAATACACAATGTTTACAGGTTGCTAGAGAGAGCTTTTGTTGCTTTGTTGGCGCTTTATCACAGATATTAGGATTTCCCCACCTTTTCTCTGCTAACAAAAACATCATTTTCCTCCCATTCGTGTCATGGAGCGCACAATGTCTTCCAGATGTTCCCTCCATTTCTGCTGATGGCAGTGTTCACGTCTTAGAAAGAATGCTCACGAAAATTTCTCTGTAGAAAGTGAACAACACAATTTCTGCTGTTGTTTAGTGAGTTCCGGTGTGGGGGGTGGAGTGGGGTTTTGCGTGGTTTCACTAGATTGCCAGGTAGCGCTCCGCAGGTATTGTGCAGGTACGTGTGCTAGTTGTACATGGGTTGCACGCCTTTGTTTTCATTGTTTGTGTTTATTGCGCGTTTTTCAATCGTGTGTCACGTTGGACGGAAGAAAAGGCGTTTTCTTTTTTTACTGCGCGTGAGAGGAAATTCCATACTTTGGGGAAGGGTCGAGTCGAGTAAAATGGCTACATTTTAAGAAAATAAAATACCGTCTCCGAAAATGCAAGGCAGCTGTCGGTGTTTCCACTTAAAACAAGCATTTGCAATGCAATAGGTCTCACATTTAGGCGAGTTTAAGCTATTGGCATTGTAAATGACAATGTGTTTTATTTATGTTTCAAAAACCAAAACATAAATAAAATTCACCAAAGCTCTACAGCACAGCTGCCCAATGGACATCACACACAGTCTTTTTAATAAAAAAATAGTACACACCCAGCTCACACAGCTCAAGTCCCAGTAGGTAGCCTAACAACGCTCACACTAACACCTACAGCCGCAACAACAGTTTTCTTCTAAGTGCTTCGGAAAATTTTAGGTTACTGGTAAAAAATAATTTATCCTTCCAAAAATACTGTGGCCATTTGTTGCTTCATTTACAATAGCGCCACGCTGTCTTCTTCAAACGGTAACTGCTGTGTTCACCTATGTTACCCCTCAAAGCACCACCCATTTTACTCCCCCAGCGAGCCACACAAACACCTTGCGCACAACATCATCAACCCTCTATAGTACAGCTACCCAGGGAACCTCACACTCAGTCCTTTCAATGGAAACTGTTTGTCGGATTCATTCAAACTGCATGTTTTAAAATCTTTACCATTAAAATTGTAAACGTTGCGTTTAGGTGGTTATTTTATTCGGCTATTATTATTCACCGTAGAGCTTGTGGCGTAACAGTAACATTTATCTTCTTTGATGCTGAGGACCAAGGTTCAAGTCTTGACGTTAATTTTATATCCTGTAATTTTGAAAAAATAGATTAATATATCCTTGTGTAATATAACTAGCTATGCTGCAAAATGCTTAAATACCATCGCAATGGTTTTGTGCTACATAAAAATAATGTGGTCTGACAGCTACAGTTGACAACTTTAAAAATAAGGAACAAGGGGCATATGTACAAGCCCCTATCGCCACGGGAATGTCACTTTTTACGACGTTCCTGTGGCGATAGGGGCTTTGCCTTATTTACTAGGCAGCGTTAAGCCACTTAACATGGCTTAACGCTGCCTTGTAAATAAGGCCCCCTTTCACGCTAAGCTTAGCTTGAAAGGAGTGGGCAGTGGGTGCTGCGGTAGGCGTTCCACTGCAACACCCATTGATTTAGACGCTGCCCCCATTTACAAGGGTGGCGTAAATAGGAGGCAGCGCCAAAATTAAGAGCAGGGAAAACCTGGTCTTAACTTGGTGAAACGAGGAGAAATGCTTTATTTGTCCTCGCAGCACACATGGAAAAAGCAAAACACCTTGGATTGTTTATGTGTAGGAAGGTGTCCCTTCCTGCACATAAACAATCTTTAAAAAAAAAAGACATTTTGTAACTTCCATGTGTGCTGCATTAAGCAGCACACATAGAAGTGGCAAAACAGCATTTAAAGATTGTTAATGTGCAGGCAGGGACACCTTCCTACACATAAACAATCTTCCCCTGCACGCAGACACCCTTGCACTACGGTGCAAGGGTGTCTGCGTTGGCGCTAAGCTGCTAAACTTAGCGCCAGTGCAGAAGGAGACGCAAGTCTGCAGCATATTCTTGTAAATATGGTGCAGCCTTGCATTTCTGAAGTGGCGGAGTGAGGCGTTAAGCCATGACGGCTAACGCCTCACTCCGCCACTTCTTTGTACATATGGCCCAAGGTTTACACTTTAGCATCAGTGTTAATTATACCGCTGCAAACTCCAATTGAAACACATATAGAAACTATTCTAAAGGTTTCACACCACTCCAGACTTCTAGGCGCACCATTCAGTCTTTCAGCCCAAGACAAGGTGCGAACACTCTTCAAACACATTCAAGTGAAAAGGCAGCCTAAAGGCAACATTAACTTTTCAGCCAATTACAACGCAGCTTTCGAAAAAACACGCAGCTTATTCGCAGCCTTCTCCCAGCTATTCATTCTTTTTATTATAATATTCGTTTGATTTTGGGATTATTTAAAATAAAAATGACACTTTCTTTTTTCATTAACTGTTTTTTACACATATACATTAACATTTACAACACCGATAGCTCTAAACCTAACAATTGCGAGACCTATTGCATTTCCAATGCTTGTTTGACCTTGTCCACACTGGTGTGAACTAGAGGTGGGCGAGCTAGCAAATTAAGAGGGAGAGCTGAGCCAAAGTCTGGCTTGGCTTTAAAAGCCTGTGCACGAGCTGAACCATTAAAAAGCTTGGCATGTAAACCATGCAACAAACATCATGTAAACATAGGATAAGACTCGTAGGGGCGTAACACTTTAGCACATCAGATTATATCAGTGCATTAAGTGGCAATTATTAGAAGTGAGTTTGGAAACATCCCTCTTCTGCCCTGATGACACTGCCATTAGTGAACCATGAGAGTCAAGTTAAGTGTCATGTGCCCCCTAAATGCCCCCCTATATTTCGCAACATTTTAATCTATGAAACCATGTACAAGAATCTGCTTTGTACAGCACATCCCCCGAACTGATGTATTTCAAGTAAATAGCTAGGATCACACAATTTGATCAAGCAAGGAAGCCGGGAATGATCACAGTTTTCCTGGTTTCGAATTGTACAATTCAACCACTAGATGGGTATCCATTTCCTGTCTTATTTCAAAGGTTAGTGCTTCGTGTGTAATTGAGGATCTAAATGAGTCACTCTTAAAAAATTTACTGTACTACGTGTTAAATCAAGTTGGCAAAAGTAGCCTTTCAGGATAAAATGACAAAGTTAAGGGAAGGTTGGTTTCTCCTGATGTCACAAGTTACTCCTGACATAACAAGGAGCAGCTCAACACTTCAGGAACGGAAATTCCACCTTTAGCAAAACAAAGGATGCAGGATATCCCACACCATGACACTCTTCACATCAATAAAAGTGAAGTGCAGTAGCAGAGCTCCCACTGTGAAAGCTTTTTGCATTTTTATTTACCCCAAGTGGGAGGGGCTAAGTGCAGATGGGCTCTACTGTGCTTCACTGTCGTCCCCACCCCCTCTGTGCAATGGACATGCTGGTCAGCACTTCTGCTGCAGGAGTGGCAGGGAAGAGCAGTGGAGAATTGCTAAAAGAGAGAAGTGCAGTAGTGGCAGGCAGAAACAACATGAAAGTTTGGCTAACTTTGGGCTTGAGGGTTCAGGAGGACCTCAAACTGACCCAGAGCCAGATGCGAGCCTTCAGTCGCTCTCCCACCTCTAGTGTGAACCCAGAGAAAAGACAATCCAAAAATGTGGAACATGTGCAGGGTTAATGTGGTTAATGTGTAGGAAAATGATGGTTCTGCTAAAAGCATTTTATCTACACTGTGAGGAAATGGGGTGTATTATATAGTGTGGTTGTGCGACCTCACCATGTAATACACTTACCAACCCCTTTAGGTCCAGTAGGTTTCGCCTGTAAAACCCTCAGCACAACCCTGTGTAGTTGTGGCAATGTGCAGTAAGGCTTACACAGAGCAACACATGTAAAGCATTTAAACAGCACCAAAACAATTGAAGAAGAAATCGATACAACACTAAAGAAATATGACATCAATTTATATAAATAGACTGAATTTGTATAAGAATTTAGACACTAGAATGAAAAAGATCAACTGGAGGGTTTCAGAGATATTGATTTTGCAAGCAATAATATATCCAAGCAATTTCACTCAACCACGAACAGCCTTAGCAATAGTTTCAAAGAAAACGTGGGTAAGTGTCAATGTGGTCGAGTAGAAATACTTATGGCACCCAACTCCAGTAGGGAGCTAGTCAGGGGGACCAGCCACGTCCACAAGAACAGTTACCTACACTGAGGAAGCAGTCCTCCGGTAGCACCAGGCACTTTATCCGCGTAGCAATGGTTTCCTATGGAGGGGTCCTGATGCAAGGGATGAAGGATGCTGAAGATTCTCCAAGGATGCTGTGAACGAGGGTCTTCCTGCAGGGATTCCTTGGTCCACTAAGATGGTGCATGGTTGACGTCCCACAAAGCCATCTCTGTTCTGGCCAAAGTCCAGTCTCCAATGGACTAATAGTGACCCGTAGTTGCAGTCAGAGGCCAATCCTTCCTGGGTTGATAACTTGCCTTCTAAGGGTCCCATTAACTCTCCCACAGCACTACCAGGTTCAGCAAACTTGGGTGCAACTCTGTGCATTGGGTCTTGGTCCTTCACAGCAGTGATGGTAGCAACTTGAAGACTTTGGAATACCAGCCATACCCAGCAGGCTTCTTCAGCTGTTGTGTCCCTGTGCTGCGAACAGGAGGCCAGTTGACTGGCCCTTGGAGTTCTCTTGGCTTGACTGGGCTCTGGAGACAGCTTCCCCATGAGCAGGACACAGCAGGCACAGACCTTCTCTTTACAAGCCATCAGGTGCAGCAGGTGAAGTCTTCAATAGTGCAGCCTCTCTTTGCTGGCAGTCCTTCTTCTGTACTTCTTCCAAGTCGCTTGAAATATGAGGTCTGAGTATCTGAGGTGCCTTTTTTGGGGCTAACAGCTAAGTTGCTTTCTGCAGGAGTTAGGTTAGAACTCCATGGCCAGTAATCCCTCATTGTTCTCCTTCCTGAGAGTCATTGGCATGTCCCTCAAGGAGGGCAAAAGTATTTCTCGTGGAACAGGCTCTATGTCTGCCCGGGAAGGCACAGGAGTTTTGAACAAACTGGCAACTTTGTAAAAACTTCATACTGCAACAAGTTACATTAATTTTGACTTGTGATACAATTCAAGCTTAATGTAATGAGTCGTTTGATAACTTGGAGTGCCCACTTTGGTCACACCATTCAATAGTCTGCACAGCTGAGGGGTCAGCGTGTAATCCTGTACTCACCAATTGGGCGACCAAGTCTTTCCCCAGTAAAAACTGTGTTTTTGCATTTTATTGTCAAGATATGTAAACTACATGTCCTGCCCGTGTCATATGTGGCACCGTGCCTTAGGACTCGGTAGGCCTGCCAGACATGTGACTTACACAGAGGTAGTAGTGAATTTGCCATTGTTTTTACTGACAAAGTTGGGTTAGCAGTACAGGACTGCTCTGCCAGTCTTCAGTGGCAGACCTGGGGACTCATTTTACTTGAGGGACCTCCAGGGTGGCACAACCAGTGTTGCAAGCCCTGGGGTACCCCTCTAACTTACAGGCCCTGGGTACCAGGATACAATATACTAGGGACTTCTTACAGGTAAGTTAGCCATTTCCAATTGGGTACAGCCAATTCGACATACACTTTAGGGTCAGGCCACGGGCACCGAGGTCTGATCAGCAGACCTCAGTGCAAACATGTTATTTATTTTGTGACAGGCAGGGAAAAAAGCCTGCACACAGTCCATTCTAAATAGAATGGAAGGTGTAAATTTCGTCCTATAACGGCCCCCTATTCTGTCAGGCCATCGGAAGAAGAATTACATCGAAGGAGCCGGTGGGGGTTCTGACGACGGAATACTGATGATCTGCCAGATTCTAAATAGGGCAGACGGACAGAGAGTTTGGTGGCAGGTACTTTGTCATATTTGTGATGAAGTACCCTGTCCATTAAACTCTAAATTAGGCCCTAAGGGGAAACAGCCGTAACCACGTAGCGTGAACTACGCGGGGCTGAACCACGCAAGCGGTACCACGCATGTCTAAACCACAAATATGCCTTAACCACGCATATGCCTGGTTAAGGCATATGCGCGGCCTAGTTGCTGTTGCTGCCGGGTGGAAGAGCAGGAAGAGGAAGGATCAGGACGAGGCGGAGAGGTAAGTCAGGTTTTGAGGGGGTGGGGGGTAGTTTGTAGGGGTTGTGTAGTAGTTTTCAGGGATGGGAGGGGGTCAGGGTAGTTTACACGGAGGGTCGGGAGTTTTAGGGCTCAGGGCAGGGGACGGAAATGGGGTAGATTATTTGGGTTGGAGTAGTTTTGGGTGTAGGGGGGTCGGGGTAGTTTTCAGGGCTGGGGGGTCAGGAGTTTTAGGGCTCAGGGCAGGGGACAGGAAAGGGGCAGTTTTTAGGTGGAGGGGGCAGTTGGGAGTTTTAGGGCTCAGGGCAGGGGATGGAGGTGGGGTATCGGTTGGGGTAGTTTTGGGGGTGGGGGGTCGGGGTAGTTTTCAGGACTGATGGGGGGCCAGGAATTTTAGGGCTCAGGGCAGGGGACAGGAAAGGGGCAGTTTTAAGGCTGAGGGGGGCAGTTGGACTGGGGCGGGGGAAGGTGGGTTAGGTTTTAGGGGGTGGGGGCTTGTTTTAGGTCTCTTTTAAGGGGGCTGAGTTGTAGGGCCCAGGGTAGGGGACAGGATAGGGGCAGTTTTCAAGTCGGGGGCATTTGAGCTGGGGTAGGGGAGAGGTAGGGATTTTAGGTTTAGGGTGTTTTTAGGGTTCAGGGCAGAGGGGTAGGAGTGTGATCTTCACCACACATTTACCAAACATGCCTTTACCACGAAATTGCGTGGTAAAGGCATGCGTGATAAAGACGCAGTTGGGGTTTAGACCACGTTTTTCCATCACACAACCGGCCCTAAGACTCCTGAACTTATTCTGGCATCACTCATCTACAGCACCTCAATACTTATATCACTTAATTCTACATTAGAGTTGTTGCTGCTCTCAGTCTTTTAAATGGCAGCTTGAAAAATACTTAGTTGATTGTGCAGTGGCGTAGCTAGACCTTTGGCTGCCCGTGGCGGTCCCTGCTTTTGCCACCCCGCAGCGTCCGGAGTGAAGAGCAGGGAGGGGGGATGGTTCGGGGTGCTGGCGATTCCTCTGATTGCCGACCCGTGACAGCCACACTGAAGAGTGTGGTGGGTGCTGGCGCTTGCTGCCCCAGGACGGCAGGTAAGATCGGGGGGAGCTCACCGCCCCCAAAACTCAAACCTGGAAGCAAGATAACTACATGAATGCTGCGTTCAGAGGAAATATGGTGAGCATTTGACTTGCATTAACCCTCTTGCAAAATCGGTTACAACGTATGAACGTTTAATAAAAGTACAAGCTGCAGTATATGAGAGGAACTCTAAATGAGGCTGTGCTAGAACAGCACATTATTTTTACCTTATTGTGACACAGGCATTCCAAAGTTTGGTATAACCTAAAAATCTTGAAATGTAAAAACAAGTTATATCCTCTGATTAGTGATTTATTTACTAAGACATTAGCAAACAGACTGGCAGGTTCTTTTGAATGCTGTTATCCAGATTCATTGGTAGTCCTATAGACAACCACAAAGTAAGTAAGATCCCTGGTGTGTGATGAAGGCAATACAAAGCAGGAGTGACATCAAACACCTCTTGCCCCTCAATGACATCAGATTCTATTTGCTGCTCTAAAACGGGTGAAGGAGCAAAGAGTGGACATAACAGAAAATGGTGATGAACAGTGCCCCGGGACTTGAGGCACCAACTGTGCACCACATAGAAGTATTTCCAAACACCAGGCCTTTATCCTATCTGCGTTCAGCTACAAGGAATTACCATTCATCCAAGGGCCACCAATGTGAGGCAGAATTTAAATTGGTCTTGGATGGACGAGTGACTATTCTCAAGCCGCAGTATACTCTGGGTATCATTGGCGTATGAATAGAATTGAAGCCCAAGACAGATAACGAGGTTGGCTATACAGGCGTCACATATATGTTGAACATCCTAGGGCTGAGAGACAAGCCCTGTGGGATGCCACAACGCTGATAACGAGGAGCAGATTAAAAAGGGCACAGATAAACAGCTTGGGTCCTCTTTAACAAAAAAGATTCTAACCAACTCAGAGCCTTCCGCTGAACCTCTGTCTGTCCAGCTCACCAAGTCTTAAAAGAAGAATTGAGACCGTGCACAAGGCCACTGATAGATCAAAGAGGATGAGGGTCACTGAGCCCCATTGTCTAAGATCATCCTGATGTTATTAGATGCGGCTGTCAGGACGGCTTCAGTACTGAAGCCAAGGTGAAAGCCAGGCTAAAATCTATTGAGCACTCTTTCTGCAATGTGTCGAGATAAAAGTGTATTAACGTGATGCTCCATACATTTGGTCATAGTGGGCAAGAGAGAAATTGGGTGATAGTTGGCTAAGATTTGAGGGTCTGTGGTAGGTTTCTTCATTAAAGGAATAACAGCTGCAAATTTACAAAAGTCTGGTACTTGCCCAGAGGCAAAAGTGGCATTACAGATAGAAGTAATTACTGGGTCTATCGCAGCTGCCAGGACCTTGAGATGCTTTGCAGAACATGGGTCCAATAGAGAACATGAGCTCATGCGAGAGTAGCCAACATACCATCTTTTGTACTCAGACAGCTCTCCGAATAAGGTGCAAGTGTGGAGGCAGGAGAGCTAAGGAGGGGCAAAAGAGTTCAGTGAGATGGTCTCATAGTTATTAGACTTAGTTGTATTATTACAAAAATTCTTCTAACTCCGAGCAGAATATTTGAGGTACTCTCCACACTGTGGAGGTAGTTTCCGGGTTAACCACATTTTATAAATAGAAAATACCTCCTTAGTTTAAGGCTCCTTTGCTGATAGCAGTTTGCACATCCCTCTTTAATAAGAAGTTTATAATTTAAGCACTTGCTTATAGATCTGTTTCTCTTCAGGACCGTAGTTATGTTGCGATAGCCTCTCTAGTTGCTTACAGTTTCTCTTGGTCTCGGTATGTTTAGCCATATACCATATTGCTGACGCAGTGGAGCGATGTGATATTAAAGTTTTAATTGGTAATATTTTATTTAATGCATTGATAAGCCAAGGATTACATGCTTCCATGTAAATGTTGATATCTTCATGTGGTGTAGGCGCTGACTTCCTCAGGTAGGCAAATATTGGGTCTGGGTCTGTTTTAGACCAGTCCTACTTTATGACAATATGTTACTGGGAAAGTTGTCATACAAATGCCTGCCTATATCTGGAAATTATACTAGAAAAGATAGCCTTATGGTCAGTCCATGTCAGATCTAATATGGGGTCTATATTCACCGCGTTCTCGCCTTCATATATATGGGCTAAGATGGGGCATATTGAAAATTGTACAAATATTGCATAGAGCTGAAATCACCTCAGCATGCAGATTAAAGTCTCCAAGCAGAATGGCATTGCTATCATCAAGATGTGCCATGCTATATTTTCTTGGATCAAAAGCTAGGAAACTACCCCTTGGGCCCAGAGTTCTACATATAAGCATTAGTTTGATGGATACATTAAAATTTGGTTGGCTATTAAGGGTTAGAAGCTCAGTGTAGTTCGTTCAAGGCCCAAGATGAGGCTGCCAGTTCTTTTTTGTGAATCACTGCTAGACTTCCCTCACATCATCCAATAAGATTGGCCATCCTAATAACATGCCCCGGTGGGATGGCCAGAGGAAGAAGAGATGCTGACTCATCATTAACCCAAGTTTCAATATTAAAGCTATATCAATAGTAGAGCCTTCCAACAGGCTCGTTATTTCTGTAGCTTATTTCATTAGCGAATATGTATTTAATTAAACTGCTGTAATAACATTTACTTTCATTGTAGCCGGTCTTGGGCAATCCCAGGTGCCCAACCTAGTTGCAACTGGAGTAGAGTTTACAACGGTACACTTTTACCAGGTCAAATCATTGCTAAGTGATTGCTAAATGCTCAATGTTGATTAGGGAAGCCTTCTGGAGAGTCAGAATATCATCTTTCACAAGTTAATTTGAAGCAATTTGGGAATAGTGTTGGGCCCTGGGCACGGTCAGGGAGCAAATGGGCTTGCCTTTGGGGCGCCAGCAGCGCACCCACACACCCTTCCCCTAAATACGATGTATCCTGGTGGCACATTCAGGAAGTGGGCAACAGCACTGGTAAAATGGCGTCTCTGGCTGGGCGAATCCTGATGAGGAAAAATGTCCCCTGCTCTCTCTCTGTGAATAGCATGGAACAGAGCAAAACGGAGCAGAGCAGCTAAAAATATCAACTTCCCCACCTGCTGGCAAAGAACCCCCAGAGGTAAGTAGGGGAAAAAAAACAAATCTTAAACAAGCAAAGGACAAAAAGAAAGAATTTCTCGCAAGCTTTAAAAAGCAATGCTAACAGTGCATGGCTCACAGGGCAACAATAGACTTGTGTGAAGAAAGGGGTTTATTATATGGTTTGGTTGTGCGACCTCATCATGCAATAAACTCAATAACCCATCTTAGGGCCAATCAGCCTCATTTGCAAAACCTTAGCTCTAACCTAGATAGCTGTGGCTTCTTGCAGTCAGGCTTTGTTAGAGAAACAAGTGCAAAGCACTTAGAAGGACCAAAACACTTGATCAGGAAAGAAACACGACACAAAGGAAATCCAGCACCAATTTATAAAAATAGCTCCTAGTTTCATGAATTTTTAGACACCAAAATGAACAAAATCAACCAGAGGGTTCAGAAGATATAAATTGTTGAGCAAATAATAAATCACTGCTTTTCATTTAAATCGCAAACAAGCATTGACAACTACCTTGGTTAGCGGTTACTTTGAAAACTTTTGTAAAGCTGTAAACTACTAATCCAGCCCGCTTTGGGCGATCAACTCAGGCAACGAGCAAGCCACAGGGGACAATGAGATTTACTTGGGCAGCTACTTCACAGTCAAAGCAGTCTCCAGTCCAGTTCCGGGTTCAATGGGTGAACAGCCATGGACTTCAATAGGGTGGTCCTGATGCAAGGGATACAGGATGCTGAAGATGCTGATACGGTGGCGGGGGTCTCCCTCGGGCTACTCCTCGGCCCACGATCACTGTGAGATGACTTTGACCACAGGGCTCGATGTCCCTCGAAGTTCGGTTGAAGTCCAGGCAAAAACCAGTTGCCATTGTTCTACTGGTATCGGGTTACAGAGAAACCAGCAGTTACTTTTAACTGGTAATAACTCCCAACTACTCACCAATGGGGCTACTAGCTTTTCCACATTTAAAATAATGGTTTCAGTGTTTTACTATTAGAACATATTATAAACACATGTTCCACTTTTTAACAAATAGCATCCTTTCTTAGGGCTCGATAGGCCTTCATTGTGGTGACTTATATATCTTAAAAAGGAAACGGGCTTTGTCATTATTTTAAATGGCAAAGTTGAGTTAGAAGTTCAAAAACTGCTCTGCCAGCCAGCAAGGGCAGGTTGGGAGTCATACTTTGCTTAGTCACACTCAGTGGCGCAATAAGTGCTGAGTGTCCATAAGGGACACTTTAACATACAGGCCCTGCGTACCCTGGTACCATACTCTAGGGATTTTTAGGTAAGTTAACTTATGCCAATTGTGGGTGTACCAGTGCTTAATTTGTAAAAGAAAGAGTGCTTGTGCCAGAAGCTCTGCTCAGAAACCCACAATTAAATGTTGGTGCACAGAATTCCAAGGCTGGTAGTCTCAAATCCACCTCATGGCTCTTCAATCCACTACCAGATACTCCCTGCCCCTTTCTCTCACTCTTGCAGGGCCCTGCTTTCTCCTTTTGTGACAGCTTAGTCATCTTTCTATTCCCATGACTTTCTGAGCTACGTGTTTTCCCTCTCTTGTGCTCAGTAAATATCTGATGCAAAAAAATAAGTGCCGGTCCCCAAATATAAGTGCTGGTGGCCCCACCAACAACCACCGGCTGAAATTAAGCACTGGGGGAACTACCCAGACATATACTTTTTAAAGGTCAAAGCACTGACACTGAAGTCTGGTTTGCAGGCTTCAGTGCACCTTCTTAATCAAAAAACCAGCAGCATCAGTCCAAACCTTTGGTGGTGATCATGCAAAAAGAGGCATTTCCTTACAACTAGACACTGACACCTGATTTACAGAAGTTATAAAAACAAAAGTAAAAACAGATTAAAATAAACATCTCTCACACACTGTGTTTCTAGTTCCGTGTCTGTTCAGCCCCCAATCCTAGAAAGGGTGGATACTGACAGCACATTCAGGAAGTAGCAAACAGCTACAGCGCTGCTAAAACGGGGCCTCTTGCTGGGTCACTCCTGATGAGGATGTCCGCTGCTCTCTCAATGAGCAGCACGGAACAGAGAACAGAGCAGCAAAAAATATCAACTTCCCCACCCACTGGTAAGGACCCCACAGACATAAGTAGGGGGAAAAAACATAAACAGGTGAAGGACCAAAAGAAAGGATTCCTTGCAAGCTTTATAAAGTGATACAAACAGAGCACGAGTCACAGGGCAACAATACACTAGACACTAGCACACAATATACAGAAGATATTTCACTTACTGTGCTTCTATACTTCCTCTATATACACTTACCTTTCGATATTTTGGTGCTGTGTGTCTCCTGGCTAGTTAGTGAATATTCCAATTGTAGTGCACAGACAAGTCAAGTTCCCAAATGAAAATGGTCTGATATTCAGCAAGAATGTTGTCTGGCAATGATGTGTGCTTCTCTCCCTCTCATTTAACATACATGTTAGTTATCTTGTGCATGCTGCAAATGCGTTAGGACATATCCTCCAAAAGGGAGGAGTTAGTTTTACCTGTGTTGCATAATGATATGATTATTTTGGATGATACCTAATTCAGTTTCCAAAAGGCCATCGATGGCTTATTTATTTATTTTATAGTTTTATAGAGCGCGAACTAGACCCGTGAGGGTATCAGAGCGCTTTACAGGATTGTGGGAGGTATACAAAGAGTTAGGAGGGGAGCGAATTGGGTAAAAAAGGTAGATACATTATACAAGAAAAAGCACGCAGTTTGAAGTTCCGGATACAATTGGGATTTACAGAAAAAGCAGGTAGATACATTCTAAAGAAAGGCACGCAGTCTCAACTCTTGGGTGGGAGTGCCCCGGAGTGCAGGGTAGGTATCAGCCGTGAAGCCATGGATAATGCCGAGGTGGGGGTGGAACGTGTCGATGAGGTGATTGTAATGTGATCCTTAAGCGAGAAATTTGCCCATTAGGAAAGTTTTGGTCTCCTTTTTAAAGCGTGCCAAGCAAGGGAGTCTTCTTATGGCGGGCGGGAGAGAGTTCCAGATTCTTGGAGCGGCCCCAGAGAAGGCCCGATTGTAGGTTTTTTTCTTCCGGAAGCGTGCAGGTTGAAGCAAAAGGTCTCTGGCAGATCGGGAGTTTCTGGCTCCCCCGGATATCACGAGTTTCTGGGCGAGAAATGCAGGGGAATTGGAGTAAAGAGCTTTATGAGTACTGCAGGCCAGTTTAAGTTGGATTCTGGCCTCTAGGGGAAGCCAGTTCAGAGCTTTGAGGTGGGGAGAGATGTGGTCGAATTTCTTTGAGCCAGTAAGGAGTCTGGCGGCGGCGTTGAGGCAGGCTTTCAATGGGGCCAGAGAGTTCTTGGGTAGCCCTGCAAGAGTAGAGCATCCATATTCTAGTCTGGAAATGACTAGTGCCTGGATTGCCGTTTTTAGGTCGGAGGCGTCGAGGAAGGGTTTCAGGTTTCTTAGGTAACTCAGGTGGAATCTGGCAGTTTTGGCCATCAGATTGATATGGTCCTGCATGTTCAGGTTGCCGTCAAGGGTTATTCCGAGGGATTTCGCAGAGTCAACAATGGTAGGAGGGCAGTTTAGCGCTGTGATAGCCTTGATCCATTCCTGGATGTCCGGATTGGTTTTGGGTGGGGAGATTAGAAGAAATTCAGTTTTATTTGCGTTAAGTTTAAGTTGGTTGGCGGTGAGCCAGTGGACAGTCAGCTTCAAGGCCTCATTCAAGGAGAGAATGTCCTCAGGGGAAGAGATTTTGGTGTAGATTTGTGTATCGTCAGCGTACATAAGGTAGGAGATATTGGCGGAGCGTAGCACCTCTGTGAGCGGTTCAAGGTAAAGATTGAAGAGGGTAGGGGAAAGGGTTGATCCTTGGGGGACTCCAACCGTGATCGGAGAGGGAGCGGATAGATTACCGTTGATGAGGACTCTCTGTGAGCGATTTTGGAGGAAGGACCTAAACCATTCAAGGACGGTGCTATCCAAACCCAGAGTTTGAGGCGATCAAGGAGAATTTCGTGGTTAACCATATCGAATGCTGAAAATAGGTCTAGGAGGATTAGGAGACAGGTTTTGCCTTGGTCGAGGGCTTGGAGGGCGTCATCCACAATGTGGAGGAGGGTGGTTTCAGTGCTGTGTCCAGGTCTGAACCCGGATTGGAAGTCATCCAGAAGGTGGAAGTTGGTGATGTGTAGGCTCAGCTGCTGTTGCACACATTTCTCTAGAACTTTGGCTAGGAGTGAGATGTTAGATATGGGTCTAAAGTTGTCGGCGGAAGCAGGATCCAGTGAAGGTTTTTTTAAGATGGGGACGACTTGGCCAGCCTTAAGAGAATCAGGTATTGAGCCCTGTAGGAGGGAAGCGTTGATTATTGCAGTCCAGGAAGGGATGATAGCCTGGGAGGCGGCAGCTAGGCAGTTAGAGGGGAGAGGATCATTGAAGTGATTGTTCGGGTTTAAGGAGGCTAGGATTCTCGAGATAGAGTGTTCGTCATAGACTTTAAAGTTGGACCAGTGCGCTTGGTTTTTGGGTGAGGTTTGGGAGGAGGGCGCGGAGAGAGGGGGGGCCGACAGAATTTGGTGTTGAGTTGCAGACTTAAGTTCGTTTCCTAGGGCAGAGATTTTTTTGCAAAAGAAGGATGAAAATTCTTCGCATGATATTAGGGGTTTAGGCGTTTCTTTGGAGGTTTTTGCTAGTTTGTTGGATTGGTGTTTGACCAAATCAAATAGTTTGCGAGGTCTATTCTTGGCGCTCTCAAGTTCTGTTCTGAAGAATTCTTTTTTAGAGTTGAGGATTTTCTTATTATAGGCAATTTCTGGCTTGGCGGAGAAGTTTTAGATGGGCTGCTGACGGGTGCTGTTTCCAGTTTCGTTCGGTCTGTCGAAAGGGATCTCCGTCCATCATCCCCTTTTGTATCGCTTTGTTCGCCCTAAGTTGGCGGGGGTATGCCCAGACGTGGGTCCCTTGCTCACTTTGCCACTGGATTCAAACAAGCCTGGCTGATGACGGCTGGAATGCCAGAAACCGGTCCTAGGATGCTTGTTTCCGGTCCAGGGAAGACATGGCTTGGCAGTTCGGGCTGGACTGTTCCCATGAGGCACAGGGTCAGACTGATTTGCATATGGCCATGTCTGAACTGGGGTGGTGGAGTGAGCTAAAGAATGATGATGGATTAAACCCAGATCAGTTGACTGGGGGTGAGTGTTTGATTGGCTCAAGCGTTCCGTCCATCATCCCCTTTTGTATCGCTTTGTTCGCCCTAAGTTGGCGGGGGTATGCCCAGACGTGGGTCCCTTGCTCACTTTGCCACTGGATTCAAACAAGCCTGGCTGATGACGGCTGGAATGCCAGAAACCGGTCCTAGGATGCTTGTTTCCGGTCCAGGGAAGACATGGCTTGGCAGTTCGGGCTGGACTGTTCCCATGAGGCACAGGGTCAGACTGATTTGCATATGGCCATGTCTGAACTGGGGTGGTGGAGTGAGCTAAAGAATGATGATGGATTAAACCCAGATCAGTTGACTGGGGGTGAGTGTTTGATTGGCTCAAGCGTTCCGTCCATCATCCCCTTTTGTATCGCTTTGTTCGCCCTAAGTTGGCGGGGGTATGCCCAGACGTGGGTCCCTTGCTCACTTTGCCACTGGATTCAAACAAGCCTGGCTGATGACGGCTGGAATGCCAGAAACCGGTCCTAGGATGCTTGTTTCCGGTCCAGGGAAGACATGGCTTGGCAGTTCGGGCTGGACTGTTCCCATGAGGCACAGGGTCAGACTGATTTGCATATGGCCATGTCTGAACTGGGGTGGTGGAGTGAGCTAAAGAATGATGATGGATTAAACCCAGATCAGTTGACTGGGGGTGAGTGTTTGATTGGCTCAAGCGTTCCGTCCATCATCCCCTTTTGTATCGCTTTGTTCGCCCTAAGTTGGCGGGGGTATGCCCAGACGTGGGTCCCTTGCTCACTTTGCCACTGGATTCAAACAAGCCTGGCTGATGACGGCTGGAATGCCAGAAACCGGTCCTAGGATGCTTGTTTCCGGTCCAGGGAAGACATGGCTTGGCAGTTCGGGCTGGACTGTTCCCATGAGGCACAGGGTCAGACTGATTTGCATATGGCCATGTCTGAACTGGGGTGGTGGAGTGAGCTAAAGAATGATGATGGATTAAACCCAGATCAGTTGACTGGGGGTGAGTGTTTGATTGGCTCAAGCGTTCCGTCCATCATCCCCTTTTGTATCGCTTTGTTCGCCCTAAGTTGGCGGGGGTATGCCCAGACGTGGGTCCCTTGCTCACTTTGCCACTGGATTCAAACAAGCCTGGCTGATGACGGCTGGAATGCCAGAAACCGGTCCTAGGATGCTTGTTTCCGGTCCAGGGAAGACATGGCTTGGCAGTTCGGGCTGGACTGTTCCCATGAGGCACAGGGTCAGACTGATTTGCATATGGCCATGTCTGAACTGGGGTGGTGGAGTGAGCTAAAGAATGATGATGGATTAAACCCAGATCAGTTGACTGGGGGTGAGTGTTTGATTGGCTCAAGCGTTCCGTCCATCATCCCCTTTTGTATCGAAAGGGATCTCCTCTCCTTGTTGAGGGATCGGTTGAACCAGGGATTCCTGTCTTTGATCTGGGTTCTTTTTAGTTTTAGTGGAGCAAGGTCATCAAGAATGTCGGATATAGTTGAGGAATAATGATCTGCGAGGTTGTTGACTGAAGTGCACTGAGGGGGGGGCGGGAGGTCGGTCTCACAGCGTGCAGCCAATTTCCCATGATCAAGGTTCTTGGTGTCTCTAAACCATCGTTTGGGAATAACGGGTTGTGGTGTCCATGTCTTGTGGGTGCTAGGCAGGAGGAAGGTGATAGCGTGGTGGTCAGACCAATCACATGGGTCAATAGAGATAAGTTTGACTGCTGATTCCTTAGCGATGATCCAGTCTAGGGTGGCGACTTTCTGATGAGTAGGGAGAGAGCAGGCTTGGGTAAGGGCTTGATCAGCCAAGAAGTCTCTGATGGCGTTGACCAGCGAGTCTTTGGGATCGTTCCAATGCAGGTTGAAGTCGCCAAGGAAAATGTCATTAGAGTTAGGGGAAACCTTGGCAGTGATGATTTCCATGAGGTAGTCAGTGAAGGTGTCGTTCTTGCCTGGGGGGTGGTAAAAAATGTGTAGTCGGCACAGTTGGGAGGTGTTGTTGCAAATGGAGAGAGCGAGGTATTCGCAGGAGTCTGTAGGATCCGCCGGAAGTTCAGTAACAAGGAGGTTAGAGCGGTAGATGCAGGCAATGCCTCCTCCTTTTTTCTTTGCATGCCTGTCCAGCCTTACGATGTTGTAATTGGGCGGGACTAAAAGGTCTAGGTAGGGCGATGATGATTCCTTGAGCCAGGATTCAGTCAAGATCGCTAAGTCCGATTCTCGGGATGACTTTTCAGGATGGAGTGTTTGAGGGATTTTGAGGCGGTTTTGGAGAGATTCGGAGGATAGACAACGGTGTAGTAGTTGTATCCCGTGGGGGTCAGGCAGGGCCCTGTCATGCTGGGGAGAGTGATGAGACTACCGCCCCAGAGGTCGATTTGAATAGTGAGATACAACGGTGGGAGCCTCGGCAGGTCTGTCCTAATAGCTAGGTTTACTTAGCGAATGTGTTACAGCGCCAATATGCTCCAACTTAAATGAGCAGCGAAAATACAAAGGTAAAATAAAATCGGATCAGGTAAAAATAGTCTATCCACTGATCGGTGGGGGTTACCAGGTCACTTTCAGTAGAGACAGTTGAGAGGGCTGTTAATCGTATGCCCATGCCAAGATGGCCACTGCAAAAGACCTATTATTATGAAGGGCTTCTAGCTCAGTCCTCTTTCTATTGTTGTGAAAGCTTCGAGCAGTCCTCTTTCCCTTTCTGTGAGTAGGGGCATGTGAGGACATCTTCCATTTTAGTCTATTTACATTTACATCGCAAGTGGTTTTAAAATGGCTGAGCCAGCACACATAGACCTCAACCCCAATAGATTCATAGCATCCACAGAAGGTTCTGGCCCAAAGTCTTGGGAGAGATGTCCTGCATGGCGCTCTCCGTAAGCAAGGTCAAGGCGGTCTGGGTAGTCCACAACCCAAAAGACTGACCTAGTCACACACACGTCGGAAGCAGGCAAGCCGGGACCCGACTCAAAGAAGTCTCATGAGAGACGCCCTGCGGGGCGCTCTCCGTCCATTGGGACAATTCGGGTCAGGGCAGTCACCCAATGTGGCAATCCCCAGGACACGTTTGGTGCGGGAACCGGGCCCCAGTGGGAATCAGGTGCGCGTCAGCTCCCCGGCCGATGGCCGTTCAACATCCAGGCATCCGGCAGTGCGGGGGGGGGGAGGACTCACCGGGACTGGTCTCCGTCGTCTGGATCAGCACCATCCGGAAGCCACAAGCATCAGGCAGCGGCGGCAGGGGATGAGCAGGCCGACCGCAGGCGGCAGCCGGTGTTCAGGCAGATACGGGCGCTGCGGAGCAGGGTGCCGCAAGAAGGCGCCAAGAGACCAAATGGCGTCGACATTCATCGCCCAGCCTAACAGCCACTGGCACAATGACGGTCCTTCGAAGCTGAGGGAACGGAAATCACCGCCCGATCCCTGACCTCTCCACTTCACAGGGCCTCGGGGGGACAGTCCCAAGGGCACGCCACGGTGGATGTCCACCACTCCCCCAGCCGATCGGCCCGAGACCAGCCAAGCATCGTCTGAATCAGGACAACGCAGGCACGGATCAGGGCAGCAGCAGCGGTCGATCCGGCGGGTGAGTTGAGCGACGAAGCTTCTGGAGGGGTCTGCAGTCGGTGGAAGGGCCGGTGAGGTGGTTTATACGGGGATAAAAACCAGAATAGGTAATCCCCAAACCGGGAGCTCCTCCGGGAGGCTCCTACTCGGTGGCCATCTTGCTTACTTTAAGGACATTTAAGTTTAGAAACAAATCAATAGAGCCATTAAGGGGTTTGGAAACTGTTCATCTATCAAAAATCAGTGAATGCCCTGTCTACCCACCTGTGAGTTCCCACGCCTTATTTAAACATAGTTGCCTTTCCAACAGTTGGGCCTCAGCCAGTATGCCATCTGAAACTGCGCAACAATTGACCAGTCACTACAGAGCTGCTATCTGTATTGCATTAGAAGATGGACTCCCAACACTATTTTTTCATGTCTAGAATTTTTAGTCTGGCGACTACAAGTTTTACTCTAAAGGAATCAAATTTACTCTGTAGATGTAAATTTACCTCGGATGAACCAAGAGAGTAGGGGTTGTCAGTAGTAAGCCATCCGACTGCCTGCCCTATTCAGATAGCTTTTTTATGGACTGTCACCACCAAGTATATCCTTGCTGTGAGGGACAGCAAAAAGAGAAAAATGACCCCGACACCATGGGAAAAAACTCCCATGGTGTAGAGGTCATTAGTTTTTTCGGAAAAGTTTGATGGCTGTCATGTTAGACGGAACGATCAGTCAAACTTTTCCTACAAGGACAAGAACTGTTATGACGGCGGTTCCTGCCAATGTATAGAGATGTCCCTAGGGCCAGCGAGTATCTCTAAATTTTCCGGGTGGAGTAAAGACAGGTTGACAGACATAAAATCCTCCGGCAATCTGACTGTCTTTACTCTATCTGCCAAACCCAAAATCAGGCCCTTTGTCTAGTGTGGCACAGTGGGTGAAAACTGACAGTTCAGAATGCCACCCCGTGCAATTGCCAGTGGTTAACTTATTTGAAAGCATTCACACCATCAGCTATTTGGTATTTGTTTGCCAGTATTATGCCTGAAAACCTGAGACTGACACAACCTTCCAAGCCTACTTCTTGAATCATTCAAGAAGTATGTCTATGGGTACAAATTTGCTACTTTTTTGGTAAACCTGTCACAATATATATTTGAATGCCTGATCCAAAAAATGAAAAAATTAAAACTTCTAAGTGAAATCAGAACAAAGAGAAAACACATAGATATAGCAGACCGACCCAGTGCCCCATAACGCCCACAACACATTTATTTAGGGGGTGTCACACCTCAAACAGCCCTCTTGAAGCTACACCCCTGCTTACATATGAATGTATAAGATATTATGTCACTTATGAATTTGGGAAATGTCAAACATGCAATTTATAGACAGTCAGAGCTATTTTAAGCCTATAAATGAATTGTGAGCATCTTTAATACGTGTTTGTGGGTGTAGGCGTATGTGGCAACACATATTAGAGAGATAAGAAAATGTTTGTTATATGTTTTTCTTTTTAACTAATAGCAATAATATTAACATTAATAAAAAGTTTACAGGCAGCTCAGTCTGTGTATAAGTCCCATTCCGATAAGCTGCTGCTTCATTATAAAATGAGCTCTGAGGCCTTAGGCTTCATTCACCTCCTTAGCACATATAATTTCATGTATAAAGGAAATCAGATATAAGGACGAAAGTCCGCGCCTATCGTGTCCAGCTGGCATCACACCATTTCTTTGTCTTTGACCCCATGGTTCCCTGCTCCTCAGGGTTACGTCCTGATTGAGTCCTGATAGGGACACAGAGCCACATTGGCCCTCCACAATCTAAAAGGGCTCCACACAGTCCTAAAAGGTAGCCCTATTTAACCCCCTTAGACTGAGCCCTTATTTGTGGCAGATCTTCATAACCTTTGAGGTGCCTAAGAGTGCCTAGGAGGAGTGCCAGGGGAGTTGCCTACTTGCCTCTGCATGTAATTGGAGTTCGGAGGCTCCAGTGCACATTAGCCCTAGCAGAGACAGCCCTTGCACCTCATCCAGAGGCCCCAACAAATGTACTGTCCCTTCAGAGAAAGAGTGGATCTAGGGGACACCCTCTCCAACAACAGCATCAGATCCAGAGACATCATCTCCAGTTCCAGGGACACCATCTCCAACAACAGCAGCAGATCCAGGGGCACTATCTCCAGATCCAGTGAAACCCTCTCCAACAACAGAAGCAGATCCAGAGACATCATCTACAACAACAGCAGCAGATCCAGGTGCACCATCTCCAGATCCAGGGACACCCTCTCCAACAACAGCAGCAGATCCAGATACATCATCTCCAGATCCAGGGACACCATCTCCAACAACAGCTGCAGATCCAGGGGCACCATCTCCAGATCCAGGGACACCATCTCCAACAACAGCTGCAGATCCAGGGGCACCATCTCCAGATCCAGGGACACCATCTCCAACAACAGCAGCAGATCCAGGGGCACCATCTCCAGATCCAGGGACACCATCTCCAACAACAGCAGCAGATCCAGGGACACCATCTCCAACAACAGCAGCAGATACAAGGGCACCATATTCAGCAACAGCAGCAGATCCAGTCCCCACGTGTTCCACTAGCTCTTCTGCTTCAAAACCCCTCTGCCCTGCCCTATAAGCCACAATCTTCCAGTGGGGGGAGGGGGATCTCCAATATTTCCACCAGTTGTGAGATGATGTCTGGAATAGATGAAAAACATTTCAAAATTGATGCAAAAACACACATTTCTTTGAGTATTCCTCATGGGAAAACTCGTAACACTATGGTAATCCTGCACCCCAGAATTACAGTAGCTCTCAGTATTGTTAATTCAGGGCACAGGATTACCAATATGGTGCTCCCGCGTTACTTGTAATAAGGCCCTTGCTTCTGTCATGGCCTGGAAGATATCTTCACAATATTTACATACCCTGTCACATAGTGCAATAGATGCACTCGGTCAGCATCCACAACATGAACCATTTTGCTTACTTGTACCACCTGTGTGCCATTGTGTTAATTTTTGTGGAATTACATAAAATTCAAAGGTTGTACATGAGTACTGATCTTTATTTAGGGATCGGTGATACCGTATGTAAAAGGTACATTTAACCTTGCAACGATCTTTATGGACTTGCCTATTGGGCTACCTAGATCATTTGACTGGTAATTCTCTAATGTTGTCTCCATATAGTCCTAAGTAGTCATATAATTCAACGGTCTTAAGGCCCAATGTGCAAAGGAATAATTTTGCGATCCGGAATTAATGAAAAATACGAAATCACTAATTGCATCCCTATGTCATAACTAAATAGCGAATAGGAAGGATTTGCATTTGCAAATTATGGAACTAAATGCGAATCGGAGTGAGTCCGATATTGCGACATGTGCCCCACCCTGTGTGCAGAAACCCCCTGTCTACTGCACTGCTACCCTTCTCTTGTGTAGACATCTGAAGCTACCTTTAAGCAGACCAAATGTGTGCTCTACAACTGTGTCAGTCTGTGTGCACTCCTTTCACTTGGGGTTTGGGCTTCGATGTATGGTGTGAGAAGCCATGGACAAATGGTATATGCACCGTCACCTACAACATTACAAAACCTTATGTTTGGTGTGTTCACAATGCCATGTCAGCTTTATGGTTTATTTTAACAATATTCGTGTGACTTACCCAATAAACATCCACCATAAAGGAAGGGCAATGAGCACAGAACCAGTACATGTGTTGGGATTGCCCAACTTCTATTGGGTTGTCTCCTTAGCACAGGGTCCAACTCCCATATAAGATCAAGTATAAGCTGCACGCTAAACCTGTACTTGTCGTAAATCTCTTCCTCAGTCTGTTCCAAAAATGTCCCTCTACCTCTAGATATCCTTTCCTGTTTCCGCCTCCTCTTCGGCGCTCCGATACTCCTCATTCTCCTCACCATTGCACACAAAGATGCAGTTTTGTAACAAACCGATTCATTCAGGGCCCCTGTTTATAGTTTGCACCTGCTTGACGACTAGTTCAACTTGATGGTAATTTGCGAGTGCAAAATGTAGTATTTGCAGCTATTCACAATTTGTGATTCGGTAGTACATAGCATTCGTTACTCGCTATTTAGTAATTGCAATCAATCAATCAATCACAGAATTTGTAGAGCGCACTACTTACCCGCGAGGGTCTCAAGGCGCTAGGGGGAGGGAGGGGGGGGTATGCTGCTACTGGTTGAACAGCCAGGTCTTGAGTAGCCTCCTGAAGGTCAGCAGGTCTTGCGTCTTTCGTAGGCTTAGTGGAAGGGTGTTCCAGGTCTTGGCGGCGAGGTGTGAGAAGGATCTGCCGCCGGTGGTTGTTCTTCGAATGCGGGGGACGGTGGCGAGGGAGAGGTCGGCAGAGCGGAGCTGGCGGTTGGGGACGTAGAAGAAGAGTCGTCTGTTGAGGTAGGCTGGGCCAGTTTTGTGGAGTGCCTTCTGTGCGTGGTTGAGGAGTTTGAAGGTGATCCTCCTGTCAACGGGGAGCCAGTGCAGGTTCCTCAAGTGGGGGGTGATGTGGCTGTGGCGTGGTACGTCGAGGGTCAGTCGTGCGGAGGCGTTTTGTATGCGTTGCAGTCGCTTGATGAGCTTGGCCGGGGCTCCCGCGTATAGGGCGTTCCCATAGTCTAGTCTGCTACTGACGAGGGCCTGGGTGACTGTTCTTCTTGTGTCTGTCGGGATCCACCTGTAGATCTTGCGAAGCATGCGGAGTGTGTTGAAGCAGGAGGAGGAGACTGCGTTGACTTGCTTGGTCATGGAGAGCGTTGAGTCGAGGATGACTCCCAGGTTGCGTGCGTGGTCGGTGGGTGTCGCGGCTGCTACCAGCGTCGTTGGCCACCAGGAGTCGTCCCAGGCTGAGGGGTTGGAGCCGAGGATGAGGACCTCCGTTTTGTCCGTGTTCAGCTTTAGTCGGCTGATCTTCATCCAATCGGCGACGGCCTTCATTCCGTCATGGAGTTTGGCTTTGGCGGCGAGGGGGTCCTTGGTGAGGGAGAGGATCAGTTGAGTGTCGTCGGCGTAGGAGATAATGTTGAGGTCGTGTTGTCTGGCGATGCGTGCGAGCGGGGCCATGTAGATGTTGAACAGTGTTGGGCTGAGGGACGATCCCTGGGGTACGCCGCAGATGATCTCGGAGGCTTCGGATCGGAAAGGTGGGAGGCGGACTCTCTGGGTTCTGCCGTCGAGGAAGGAGGTGGTCCATTCCAGGGCCTTGTCTCGGATCCCTGCGTCGTGGAGGCGTGCCCGTAGAGTGCGGTGGCAGACAGTGTCGAAGGCGGTGGAGAGGTCCAGCAGGATGAGGGCTGCGGTCTCACCATTGTCCAGCAGGATCCTGATGTCGTCGGTGGCGGCGATGAGGGCAGTCTCAGTGCTGTGGTTGCTGCGGAACCCTGATTGGGATGGGTCCAGGATGCTGTTTTCTTCGAGGTATCGGGTTAGCTGTTTGTTGACAATCTTCTCGATGACCTTGGCTGGGAACGGAAGCAGAGAGATGGGCCGGAAGTTCTTGAGGTCTCTCGGGTCCGCCTTGGGTTTTTTGAGTAGGGCGTTGATCTCTGCGTGTTTCCAGCTCTCTGGGAAGGTCGCGGTCTCGAAGGAGAGGTTGATGATGTTGCACAGGTGGGGTGCGATGGAGCTGCTGGCTTTGTTGAAGATGTGGTGCGGGAAAGGGTCTGACGGGGAGCCGGAGTGTATTGTGCTCATGGTCTTGATGGTGTCCTCGATGTTCACGCTGGCCCAGGCTGGCAGGGGGTCGTGGTCGATGGTGTGTGGCGGGTCTGGTGTATCGATCTTAGTTGGGGTTGTCTGGGTGTTGAAGCTGTCGTGGATGTCGGCGATCTTGCGGTGAAAGAAGGTGGCGAGGGAATCGCACAGGGGTTGCGACGGCGGGATGTCAATGGGGAAATGTTGCATAATTAACGATTAGGTATTTGGTGCTTTCTGCAATTTTAGCAATTTTATCATTATTAGAGATTAGTACATTTCAGTATGGTGACTTTGCAGTAGCAGACCAGTTTGCGACTGATTTGTGAATTGCAAAACATTTGTATTTTGACCCCAGTAACTGTTTTGTGCTATAAACCGTCGATGTAACTGGGTGCAGTGATAGAGTGGAGGTCCGTAAATAAACTCTGTAAATAACCCATGGTGTGGTGGGGGCATTTCTGGGCAACTCATCCAGAACAATACCAGAACACTAACAATGGCGATGCAATTGTTTTATTTATAAATGAACCAAAATATTGTTCCCTTACAGTTGCTCTCCTTTCCCTTGTAGGCCGATTCTGGAGGACCATTGATCTGTGGGATTGTACTGCAGGGCATCATCTCACGTGGACATAAAACAGGACGGCCACCCAGAATCTTCACAAAGATATCCCACTTCATACCCTGGATAAAGGATATCTTCAGACAGTCTGACTGAAGAGACATTCCTTGTACAGTCCATCTCTGAACCACCACTAACAGGATGCTACCATCTATTGCTCGAACAACACAGCTATTGGCTGTCTGCACAGTTTTCAAAATGCTTACCTTAAGCACAAGAGTCTGCAAGTTTTCCATGCTTCCATAAGAGACTAGCGTTTTGCAAACTGCTGATAAAAGCAAAGAAAAGTGAAACCAAAAGCAAAACATATAACATCCAGGAGACACATCAATTCTGTCCAAGCTCAAGATAATGAGAATGATGATTCCTTTATTGAAAAAGTGATTATTGCCTTTTCGTTTTGCTGTTTCGTAAATATTAGATATTAATAGGGCCACTCTTGACAGAATCTAGCACAAGGCAAACCAGAATGGGGCAAATCTCTGGGCGGGGTGCCTAGGCCTGCGGGTTTCTTTCAGTTGGACATGGCATTTTAAAGATGTTCATTTTGAGATTTCTAAATAGCTTCTGCCAATGGCTTCTGGCATTTTTCCTAAAACTCCAACCAAAGGCTTTTATGAAACCCTTCAGTTGAAGGCTTCATAAAAGACATCCACAAAAGTCTGCCATTGAAGACTTCCTGAAAAGACGTCCAACAAAGAACGGCATGGAAGGCTTCTTGCAGAAGCATCCACTTAAGTATTCCATTGACAGCTTACTCTGAAGCCATTCGCAGGAGCCATTTTTAAAAGTTTCCCCCAAAGACATTTGCTAAAGGGTTCCAATGCCATCTTTAACAAATAAATCCAGGGAGCAATTGATCTCTTTAATCCTGTCTGGAAAACTCACCCACCAAAGGCATTCTACAAATGACCCTCCTCCAAAGCACCACCCTCCTCCAAAGCACCCTCTAATGTATTCCATTAAAAGCTTTCCTTAAAGACGTCTGTCAAACTAATCAAAGGAAGCTATTGAAAACCACTTACGAAAACTTCTATCAAAGCCTTACAGTGAAGGCTTCCTCCAAGGACACACACCAATGGATCCCGCTGTAGGCCTATTGCAGAGCCATCCAACAAAGGCTCCCATGAAAGGCTTTGTCCAAAGACATCGATCAAAGGATGCCATTGTAAGCAGCACACAAGAAGCTGCAGTGCAAGCTTGCTTCACAACCAGTGAAAGTTTAGCTTCTACCACATACAGAACATGTACAGCACATGTAGCAGTATTGCAAGTATCGCTTATATGTAGAAAAATTGGGGCATAAGCAAAAGTAGTGCAAGGTTCACTCAGGGCCTGATTTATATACTGGCGGAGAGGGCACTCCATCGCAACGGTGACAAAGTTTCCTCCATGCCAATACATAGGTCCACCCACCAAATTTAATTGCATGTGGACCTTAAGCTTGGCTATGGCGGAGACTACTCTGTCTCTGCCGTGGCCAAATGGCTACATGTCCCCTGCCCAATTTAGATGGGAGGACATGTAGTTGTTTTTTACTATTTCTTACCTCCAGGTAAGGAATATAAAACCTTATAATGCTCCCCCCGCCATGGGAGAAGACCCCATGGCAAGGAGAGCACTGCTTTTTTTCTTTTCAAAAAGAAAATCCAGTTTTGGGGTTTTCTTTTTTTTTAAAGAAAAAAGAATACTGTTTGCTACAGGGCTGCTTCCTTCCGACCCAGCCCTGTAGCAAACAGTAAAATGCGTTGTCAGGAACAACCATGGCGCTGGTTCCTGACAATGCCTTTATAAATGACTGCCTGCTCGGCGGTCATTTATAAATTAGGTGGGTGGCCTCTCCACCATGGGTAATGGGGTAATTTACTACATCCACATGGTGGACCCATGGGCCGTTCGCCTAAACTTAAATTGGGCCCTTAGGCACAAATCAGCCACAATATGGGCAATAGCAGCATAGGCTTCCACAACAAAACAGAACACATGCAGCAGTAGTGCAAGCTTCACTTATGCACAGAAAATGGACAGGACAAGTGCAGTAGTACAAGCTTCCCTTGAACAAAGATTAGATGCAGGATGAGCAGCAGTACTGAAAGCTTCCCTCATAAACAGAAAAAAGTACACAATATACAGCAACACTCCATGACATGGCGGAAAAGGGACACAGAGGCAGCAGAAATGTGAGCTCGTTCACTCAACTGAGTAACTGTGACAGGTACATGGTGCATACCTGTTGTCATATTCCAGCCCTGAGTACACCGCACTCACCCAGTCTACCCCCAGAGCACAAACATGTATTTGTATCTTTCCACAGGGGTGTTACTAACATTGGGTCATTGGCCCAGGACCCTGAGACTTTATGTGTACCACTGCAACATTGGCTTTCTGGGGGCACAGCTCTTGCTGGACTAGGCGCACACAAAGTCCATATGATGCACCTCTATGCAATCCCCTGTACAATTCCAGATGGCTCACATTTCCACCGCTCTCATAATGGGTAGACGGAGTCACAGACCAAAGGGCCAGAGAGGAAGAGAAGGTAGCGATCCTTAGGACACCAGATAATGCCAACGTAATTTTCCCACACAGGGCAGGACTGGCTTTGCAGGGAGCACACCTGCAGCACTTCCCACCAGTTTTGTTGGTAGTTGATGATTTTGGAAGGCTTTATCAATCATGTGCAATAGTTCTAACAGGTCTAAGAAAGACATATTTACATATTTAACATAAAAAAAATCCAACCCATGCAAACACTTATGAGAGCAGGTTGTGGTGCAGCCAAAAAAAGACATTAACAAATGTAATAGGCCAACGCCTAGCAGGAAAGGCAAGAACCCGTTGCATAGCTGCCAAGGTTTCAAATTGCTATGTGCGACATTTTCATATTTCAGTGTAATTATGAGTGCCATTTCAACGACTATAAGTGACACTTTCTCGCGATCAAAATCAAGCCACAATCCAAGGTGATCACGTCTGGGCGAAATTTAACATTTATCCATGTAGGAAATCTGGTAGCCTGTAAGGGGTATTTACATGGGGCCTCTCGGATCTTGGGTGTGAACAACATAATATAAGGGCAGCCAGCAGCGTCAGTGAAAGACAGTTATTATGGTTTTGGGGGAAGGGGGCCAGCAGCATGAGAGCCATGTTAAAGATAGGCTCTCACCTGACTTCCCTGTGGCGCCGGCCACAACAAAAACATAATCATCCAGGATACTGCACTGTGCCCGCTTCGCCCCCCACTGACAGTGGGGCTGGTGCCTTGCCAGAAAATCGGCAACACAGGCAGAGCACTAAGCAGCAGCCAGTCACAGAGCTACAGGCTCTGCTGACTTAGTGGCGCTCAGCGCTGAAAGAAAAAGTAGTTGCACCGGCACCAGGCTCACCCCAAAACGAGTTGGTGCGACTCACTGCATAACGCTGAGACTGTGACTCCAGAGGTCAGCTGTAACTTACACAGGCAGCTCAGAATGATTCTGATCATGCGCCCTAATAGAGGCAAATTGTATTTGGAATTAGGTGATCCACTTACTTCTGTGTACCGAGCACCAGTTCGGTAGGGGCCTGGTAATCCCTGACCGCCACAATGCCCCCCAGCAGGCAGCGGACATGGCGGCAGTCCGGTCCATGAACTCAACTCCTCGCTGCGTGGCAGTGGGTATTCATTGAGGCTAGCTGCACAGTGGACTGCAGTGCTCTGGGCTGCTGAGGCACCACTCAGGCAGCGGCCGGGATCCCACTATGCGGCGGGAGCAACGGCGCGAGCAGCGGCGGGACTGCGCTGCCACTGCCAACCTTTATTCATAACTAAACCCTCTGCTGCCCGCACGGGCGGCCGGGCCCGCCTATAAGTGTAACACACACTCTCTTCTGTGTGTCCTGGCTGTCTGGGCACTGATTCCTCGTGATGTCTATGAATGTATCCAGTAATGCTGTGCCGCTGTCGGCTCAATCAGGTTTACTATGTTACGTTGTAGCAGAATCATTTGTAGTAGCTTAGCCAGAGCTGCGAGTGAGCCCCCAAGCCTGCCCTGAGCAGCGCGGACCGCAAGCAGCCACTTCAGCTTTGCTCAGTCAGTGAGTGGTACATTAGCAGTGCTTCGGCTAAGCTTGACAGCTGAGGAAGCACTATAGTGAGTGATGCGGACCACCACACTGAAATGTGTTGATCTATGGCCTGATGCGTGGTACTTGGCAGGGCTGCCATTGGCTGTGCCAATACATATTTGTTTAGTTTAGAAAGATGTGATTGAGATGACCCAGGTTGGACCAGCTTTTGAGTGTTCCTCCTTTCATACGGGCATAGAAGCCTCCCTCTGCTTTATCGCTTGCACAACTTTTTGCAGCCCAAATGAGTAATGTTTTGGTTTAATTACTGAATCACGTGATACATAAAAACCTGTTTGTGAGGCATGCATGAGCAGCTGGGGCATCGGTTTGATTGTAGGGAGTAAGGATGCTGTTGTACACTAAAATTTGTAATGCATTTACTAACAAAATCGCATATGGTTACCTATCTTTAGCATGTCATATGTCTCATGCAGGCCCATTGTCGTTTCCCTATGTAAGCATGAGCACGTTGCAGACTGCCCTCTGCTTTGCGCACGTTACTATACAAACTTATTTTGCTTTGTGCCACATTGTACTTTCACACAGAACCAGCTTTTGTTTTCACGTTCTGTTCTTTCCTGGGATTTAGTCTGAACACCGTAGACAAGGTCAAACAACAATGCCTCTTGTTATTGTGTTCTGGTCAGGCCCTAGCACCTAGACAAAACACACGGATGCAGCTGTTGTTTGGGAACACATACTTTTGTCATATAGGTATGCACAGACAGGTAACAAGACACACTTGGAGAGGGACCTTTTCAGAGAAAAGATCGTGACAGCACCTGAGATGTAGAACTTTCTTCTGTGTATGCTGAGGTACGGGGTCTGCTGCTAACACCCAGAGATCTTCTGATATATAATCATTTTGCTTCTGTAGAAGGGGAGGGAGGTTAGACTACCATGTCTCATAGAATGACAACTCCTTTTATGATGATTGGACTACTTACTATGCTGACCGTATTTGTTGGGCATTTTCTTACTTATTGTGGCACGTATACTGCATACTAGAGCGCATTTGTTAAAATAAACATTTTAAACTTTCCTCATGTCTCTGTCAGAACTTATTGTGGACTAGTATGAGTGTGAGAGCGAAAGAGTGTGTCCTGCAACCGCGATTCCTGAGAGGGTCGGGAGTGTTGTGTTCTGGGGTGTCTAATCACTTGTTCCTCTGTGAGTGAGTAGGAGGACAAGTGAGACACTATAGCTAGTCAGTCCTGGGCTAATGGATACTCAGGTGGTAGGATGACTCAGTTCCTGCCTACTAAGGTTCGATGATCCCAAGCATAGTTCTGTGATCCCGCAGAATCCCTACAACAAGGATGAAGATTACCAGACAGTGGAGCTGTCTGTTGCAAAAACGTATCGCAGACATGCTGAAAGCCTAACTAGGAATGTATTTCTCCCATGGCTTATCACTGGCTGTGTTTTGTAACTCACATTTGTAACTCACATTACTGACTTTGTTTTAGGCCATCCAACATGTCTTTGTCCCTCCTGTGGAGCACAGGCTCATTACCACCTCTCTGATTCCTCCTTATATTCTTCACTGAGTGCTCACTTTCTGGGAACTCTTTTTTAAATTTTTCTGCGAAGCACTCATGCTCCAGCTCAGTGGATTGTAATAAACATAACTGATTCTACCTATCTCTGGCACTGCAAGTTCATCTGTATGCCTGTGACCATGCTGGAGTTCAGAAGGCAAATGAGCCATAAAAAGCCCTTTACATTTTGATTTTATTTGCTGTACGTTCAAAGAGGGAGGTCAAATGTCAGACTATGTTTAATCTCTTACAATTGTGGTTGATGTTTACTTTTCTTTCTCTGACTGCAAAATGAGAAGATTTTGTAAAGTGAACTATGCAACAATCTTGCTGACTACATGGATTGTGAAAAATGAAGGCTGCAGGATGTCATTTTTTTGTAGCTCACAACAATATTTAAATACTTGTAAATGAACTGTACAAATATTTCAGAATATACTAGCAGCTAGGAAAGCACAAATGAAGCACATTTTATTGTGATTGTGAAGTGTGGTGTAAATAAAGATTTTATTAGAACAAACAAATCCATACATATAGTGATATTTGGTGATGTGCAAATGCAAATATTTGCTGAAATCTGATTTCCACAGTTTATCATTTGTGAACTGCATAGTTTTATCAGCAAAACTGAATATCTGTGAAAATTTAATGGTCATTTTAAGAAGCTGACTCTTTATATAGTATATCAAGAAGAGGTATACTGTGCAAAGAGTACATTCCCTTATGAGTGGACAGGGACTTGCTCTAGCAATCCCAAGGTGCTCTTCTAGGGGGGTAGTGTGGTCGAGCAGCCTTAGGCTTATCAGAGAGGAGTGTTAGACATCTGCAAATATATACACAATAGCCAATAATTGATGACACGATTGACACGACTCAGGAAGGAGATCCACACCAATTTATAAAAATAACACGTATCTTTATATATAGTTAGGTACCAGAATCAATATGATCAGGTAAGTACATTTTGCAAGCAAAATACTTTTATGTTTAAAAAGTCTACAGTGCATTTTTCAGAAGCTGCAATGTCATCCTATGGAAGGAAAAACAAGTACAGCATTTAGGTAGAGTACTGTGACTTACAAGACCAATCTCCTGGACTTAGGTGAGTATGGGGCAAAGTCCAAGGCAGCACCGGCAGGTAACCTCCAGCGGCATTAGGGCAGCCGGGTTCAGTGATGCGATACAGCGTCGGGTGACCAATGTTAGTCAATGGGGACCTGCCTGCTTGAAAAGAGGCTGCAGGTTTGGACTGGGGGACCAGTCAGGCTGAACCAAACAGTGGGTTCAGGTCTTGAGATGCTCAGGGACGTGGGGACACCGGTGGTCCTCTTCTCCTCAGGCTGGGGTGGCTGGGCGCAGAGGGTCTTTGAGGTGTCTGGTTTCTTCGTCCAGGAGCACTTGAGGAGGCCCACACACAAAGGCTGCAGGTGGCGTCGGAGAGTTCATGAGGGGCGAAACCAAAGTGGACTCTGTCTTCTAAGAGCTTGGGGACCACGCTCACACTATTGGCCCACTTTGACTCGGACTGGGGGCTCGGGTGCAGTGGTGTATGGCGGTGTCGGGTTTTGGCGGGTCCGGAGTCCTCGTGGTTCTTCTTGGGTGCATGCAGGAGTGCAGCTCCACTGCTCCACGGCAGTCCCTGGGTCTTTCTTGAAGGCAGGCGGTTCTCCTAGGCTGAGGGAGGCACAACAGCTTGCAGGTCGAGACGACTAACGACTTTGGCGCAATTCGACTAGGACAGCAGGCAGGCTGGCAGAGCTGGGGTCAAGTCAGTTGCTCCTTCTTCAGTCTTTGCTTTCGTGGCTCTTCAACATCCTTCTTTGTAGGTCAGCAGGATCGGCTCTTCTGGTGCCAGGGGCTCCCTAAATACTAGATTTAGGGGAGTGTAGGGTAGTAGCCAATGGGCTAATGAACCCAGGAGTCACTACGCTCCCTAAATGACCACTTCCTGTGGGAGGTTGGCTTAACCCTATCCCAGAGTTCCCAAGTTTGCCATCACAAAGATGGCAGGCTCTGAAAAGTCGTTTTAATTTCAGGTACCCCACCTTAGGAGTGGTACTAGCTTGAAAGTGAACACGCCTATCTGACTACCAATTTTCCCACCTGTCCAGGTGCCAAATATGCCCTGGGCAAAGAGGGTCGCCATTCTCTCCTGTGAGAGAAGCCATATTCTCATACCAAAGGCGATGGGCTCTTTGAAGCTTCCCTGCCTTGGAATGCTAAAATGCCGGTCATCCTGTAAGAGGGGTTGTAAACACTCTCTGCCTGAGCAGGCTTTGTTTCTTACCTCCTGAGAGCAAAGACCCTTTCCCTTGGGGGTCAGAACCTAACTCGTCTCTGGTGGCAGGCTGGCGAAAACCAGTTTGTCAGCACACCTTTAGCTGGTGGGTTATCAGGGGGCACCTCTAAGGTGCCCTATGGGTGCATGTATTGATAAATCTATTACTGGAATTAGTGTGGGTTTACTAATAAAAGATGTTTGATACCAAACATCACTATTTTCAGTGAAGCCATCAAGTAGTTGGGGAACTCATTTTCAACAGTGTCCAGCACATGCTTTAAAATGGCTATTTTCAGTGAAGCCATCAAGTAGTTGGGGAACTCATTTTCAACAGTGTCCAGCACATGCTTTAAAATGGCTTCCCTGTTCCCTTGCACTGGCAGTAATGGGGCTGACCAGCACAGGGGCATATCTGCTCATGCAGATATGTCCTCAGATGTAATATAAAGCACCCTGCTCTACGGCTGTAAGGCCTGCTGTAGGGGTGACTTACAAATATTACATGCTGTGTTAGCAGACATGGCACACAGGGATGTGTGTCATGTCATGTTTTCACTTCTGGGTGTACCAAAACACGCAGCCTGCAATGGCAGTCTTGCATGAGTTTGGTGAGGGGTCCCTTAATGTGGCACAATTCATGCTGCAGCCCTTAGAGACCATCTATAGTGCCTCAGGCCCTAGGTACCAGGGGTACCATTTACTAGGGACTTACAGAGTGTACTAAAGGTATTGCCAATTGGGGAAACAACTGCACAGGTTTGGGAAAGAGCTCTGGCACTGGGGACCTGGTCAGCAGGAACTCAGTGCACTTCCAGTAGAAATCACATCAAATACCAGGCAAAAAGTGGGGTGACCACGTCAAAAGGGGGCACTTTCCTACATATCCCCCCACCCCCCAAATGAAAGAGAGTGAGGCTAACCTTTCGGAAAGAGATGCTTCATCTTCTAAATGGAAGAACCTTGAAAGGCCATCTGCATTGGCATGGTCAGTCCCAGTCCGTGCTCCACTGTAAAGTCCATACTCTGTGGGGATATGGACTATCACAACAGTTTTGGGTTTTCACCTTTCATTTGTATTAGCCATCTGAGAGGCCTGTGGTCAGTTTGAACAAGGAAATGACAGCCAAACAAGTATGGACTCAACTTCTTCAGGGACCAAACCACAGCAAAGGCCTCCCTCTCAATGGTACTCCAAAGCTACTCTCTGGAGAGTAGCACCTTGCTAATGAAAGCAACAGGTTGGTCATGGCTATCATTATTGGTTTTGAATAGGACTGCTCTGATCCCATGTTCAGAGGTATCTGCACTATGAACTGCTTAAAATAATCTGGAGTTTTTAGAATGGGTAGAATGGGAGCACATTGCTTCCTTCAGAGTGCCAAAAGGCATTTGACAGCTCACTGTTCAGTCTACTTTCTTTGGCATTTTCTTGGAGGTCAGTTCTGTGAGGGGGGCCACAATAGACCTATACCTCTTCACAAACTTCCTGTAGTACCCAGTCAAGCCAGGGAATGCTCTGACTTCAGTCTGGGTGGTTGGAGCTACCCAGTCCACAATTGTCTGGATCTTGAGTTGTAACAGGTGAACTTGGCCTCCACCTACAAGTTGGCCCAAGTCTACAACAGATCCCTGCCCTATCTGGCACTTGCTTGCCTTGATAGTGAGGCCTACATTTCACAGAACCACAAGGACTTTACCAAGGTGGTTCAGGTGATCCTTCCAAGTGGTGCTATAGACAGCAATAGCATCAAGATATGATACACTATAAGTCTCCAACCCAGCAAGGACTTTATTCATCAGCCTTTGGAAGATAGCAGGGGCACTCTTTAGTCCAAAGGGCATAACAGTGAACTGATAATGCCCATCTGGGGTTGAGAAAGCAGATTTCTGTTTTGCTCCTGGGGTCAGACCAATCTGCCAGTACCCTGATGTCAAATCAAAGGCACTGAGGAATTTGGCTGCCCCTAACCTGTCCATCAATTTGTCAGCCCTAGGAATTGGGTGCGTATCTGTCTTGGTTACTGCATTGAGGCCCCTGTAGTCCACCCAAACCCTCAGCTCTGTTTTACCACCCTTAGTGTGAGGTTTGGGGAGTAAGACAACTGGGCTGGCCCAGGGCCTCTGAGAGGGTTCAATGAATCCCGATTCCAGCATCTTGCTTACTTCAGCTTTGATGCTCTCTTTGACTTGATCAGACTGCCTGTAGATTTTATTTTTTACAGGAAGGCTGTCCCCAGTGTCCACATCATGTGTACACCAGCTTACCTGAACAGGGGTCAAAGAGAAGAGGTCAGCAAACTGTTGAAAGACTTGCCTGCAGTCAACTTACTGTTGGGCAGAGAGGGTGTCTGAAAAGACAACTCCTTCTACTGACCCACCTTTAGGGTTGTAAGAGAGGAGGTAAAGGAGAGGTTCACTCTTTTCCTCCTGATCCATCAGCATGGCCACATCAGCCCTCTGATGATAGTGTTTAAGGTCGTTTACATGGATGACCGTTTTGGGGTTCCTGCAAGTGCCAAGGCCCAAAAGATAGGTAACCTTCCCTTTTCTCTCAAGGATAGGATAGGGTCCATTCCATTTGTCCTAGAGGTCCCTAAGAGACACATGCTCCAAAACCCACACCTTCTGCCCTGGTTGGTACTCCACCAGTGCAGCCTTTTGGTCATACCAGAGCTTCTGGAGCTTTTGGCTGGCCTTCAGGGGCCAGATTCACAAAAGTAAGCTGAGACAAAAGTCTAACTTTACGACTTTTGGTATTCACAAAGGGCATTTACTACTTGTAAATGCCCTTTGTGAATACAAAAGTTGAACTTTATGACTTTCAGTATTCACAAACGGCATTTACGAGTAGTAAATGTCCTTTGTGAATACCGAAAGTCGTAAAGTTAGACTTTCGTCTCAGTTTACCTTTGTGAATCGGGCCCATTGTTTTTGGATGCTTTTTCCACATACTCAGCCATTCTTGAACCAAGGCCAAGTACATATTCCAGTATGTGTTGCTTAGGCTCTTTGAGAGGTCTCTCCTAGCCTTCCTTCACTTGACACAATGGTCCCCTTACAGGATGACCAAACAGAAATTCAAAGGGGAAAAACCTACTTCCTTCTGTGGTACTTCTCTGTAGGTGATCAGCAGGAATGGCAGTAAGACATCCCATCTCCTGAGTTTTTCAGGGAGTCCACCAATCATACCTTTCATGGTTTTGTTAAATCTCTCAATTAAACTATTTGTGGGTGATGTGGGGTGGTAAACTTGTATGCCACCCCACATTCAGCCCACATGGCTTTCAGGTAGCAAGCCATGAAGTTACTACCCCTGTCTGACACCACCTCCTTAGGAAAACCCACTCTAGGAAAAATACTAATGAGGGCTCTGGCAACTGCATGAGCAGTGTCAGTCCTTAGGTGAATAGCTTCAGGGTATCTGGTGGCATGATCCACGACCACCAGTATAAATCTTTTCCCTGATGCTGTTGGAGAGTCTAGGGAGCCAACAACGTCAACCCCTACCCTTTCAAAGAGAACCCCAAATTCTGGAAGTGAAATTAAAGAGGCCTTTGGGTGGCCACCTGCTTTGCCACTGGCTTGGCAGGTGACACAGGAGTTGCAAAACTCCTTCACCTTCTGGGACATACCTGGCCAGTAGAAGTAGGTAAACTAACCTACTCCAGGTTTTGGCCTGGCCAAGAAACCCAGCTAAGGGGATGTCATGAGCCAAAGTAAGTAAGAACTCTGTATATACTTGAGGCACTACCACTCTCTTAGTGGCACCAGGTTTGGAGTCTCTGGCCTCAGTGTAAGAGTACTGCCTCCCAATAGGTTCTGTGGGAGCCACTGACATCTCACGTTTCCTGATCAGTATCTTGGTGTCTCAGGCTTTCAAGAGTGGGACAGGTCCTCTGTTCCTGACACAGCTCTTCCCTAGAGGGTCCCCCTGAACCTAGGAGCTCTGTGAGGTAAGGCCCAAGTTCCTGGGGTTCAGTACCCTCTGGGTCTGACAGGTCTTCTCCCTGAGGAGAGGGGACCTGAGCCTGTGGCTGATTTGAAGATGGTTTCCTAGTCTTCCTGCCTTTTCTTTTGGAGGGTTGGGACATTATTCGAGGCTCCAACTCCTCTTTTTCACCCTGGGTTTTGCATTGTGCTTTTGGTTTCACACACATCCATTCAGGTATACCCAGCATAGATGCATGGGTCTTTCCTTCAACCTCAGCCCTTGCTGAGGCCTCCAGATCATTTCCTATCAAAAAGGCTACAGGAATTGCAGAGGATACCACCACCTTCATTTGGCCAGTAACCCCTCGCCATTCTAAGGACACCATTGCCATGAGATGGACCTTAGTTTGGTTATCAGCATTGATGACTGTGAAAGTCTCACCATCCAGATACTGTCCTGGGGATATCAGTCACCATAGTGACACCTGTACCTGTATCCCTCAGTGCTTCAACTCTGATCCCATTTATATGAGGCTGATGTCTGTATTTCGCCATGTTAATAGGCTGGACAGCTAGGGCAGCTACATCCACCCCACCCTCAGAGACTAAAGTTGCCTTAGTGAGCTCTCTGACATGGTCAGGGCTCACCTGGGATCCCATCTGGAGACTTACCACTTCATTTACTGCTGGTGCACTAAGGCGATTCTTTTTGTTGGGACAGCTTCATTCAGTGCCATTGGCTTTGTAATCAAAGCACGAAGCCTTCTTAGGATCCCAGTTCTTACTCTGGTACCCACCCTTAGACTGTGTATTGGCTCTGGTCCTACCTCCTCAACAGGTTTTTGGGGGCCTTGAGAAGACTCTTTGTTTTTATTTCTACACTGGTCACCATCTTTCCCTTGAGGGGCTTTGCAACCCCTTTCTTTTGGTCACCCCCACCATGAGTTGTCTTGGTTACCCATGTCTTGACCCAGTGGTCTGCCTTCTTCTCCAATTCTTGAGGAGAAAGTGGACCGAGGTGTGGATGGCTGCACCAGTACACTGGTGTTTACGACTTGGAAGGCTCCCTACTTTTACCAGATTGGGCTGGCAGCACACACTACGGACACTGGGCTCCTGTTCAGGTGTGACTTTGAACGGTCCTACCTGAATCTACTCCCCGGGACCAGATCCGAGCCCACCCCGGAGACCCTCCAAGGACAGAGCCGCACTCAGCCCTCACAGCAGCCCGAGCCCGCGCAGACTGGGGGGAGAAGCGGGGGATGGAGCAGTTTCTGAGGTGACTGCAGGTTGAGAGCAGAGGACGGGACAAATTGTGTGAGCTGGAGAGACCACCATGAGAGCCGCCTGGGGAAAGCCGTGACAGCTAGTTGAAGCAGAGAGGCTAGGAAGGAGCTGCCCCGCTTCCCCGCTCCACCTCACCGCCTCACAAGGATTCCACTGCTCCCAGCCCGGGATCGAGGAGCCTCAGGTCTGTGCTTCCTTTTCCCTCTGGCCCGCTCAGACCTTCCTCCCCCTGTTGGGATGCCGCCCGAGGCAGGGGCAGTCGCAAGAGGGAGTGGAGCAGAGGGGTAGAGCAGCCCCCACAGGTGGTGGCAGTGTCCGCTCCCAGACGGGGGCCCCGTCGAATATCAGAAAGTCCGGAGGTGTGCGAAGGACTAAAGGACAGCCGCCCAGAATTGAATGAAGATTGGCCTTGGCTGTGCTAGCAGGAGCTGTTTCGCTTATTAAGCAAACTATTGCAAACCATTGCTCTTGTTCCCTTGATGAATTATTTGTGATTATAAACCTCCCTCTGCCTGGTGGGTTGAGAAGCCGACCTGCTTGCTATACTGCGGAGACCGGGCCAGGGGACGGACTCAGTGTCCCAGATTCCCCGGTCTCCCATCAGGCCATTTGCTCGCCCGGAGGAGCTTTAAAACTACGCCGCAGTCCCGCAAAGCCCCTCCAACAACTGGGAGCTGACATCGTGCTTCAATCTCGGCCTGGAGAGGTAAAGATGGGGAAGAAGAAGCCAAGCCCACAATCGTCAGAGGGGGTAACTATAACTGCTTTAGACAACTTCTTGGTAAGAGCTACATCAGCCATTACAAAGGAAATTGCCTTGCCAGAAAAGAGATTTTCATTGGGAGGTGGGTCTGGTGGAAAGGTATCCCTGTTGAACTCTGAGACTGAGCTCTCTGTACTAACTTTACTAGAAGAGCCCCTAAAAACTGGCCCTCCTGGCTCCTCTACATCCATACAGCCTCCCGCTGGCCCCATAAATTTTTCTCCCACTGAACCTACTGTGAAACAGAAAAGACTCTCCACATACCTCTTCAAAAAGGTTGCGTAAGACACAAGTGATACAATCTATCTCTAACCCTCAAGATCATTTGCAAGGCCAACTAAATGGACCCTTAACCCCATGTTTGAATTGGTCTGAAATATGTGACAAATTATGTGATACCCTTGCGCACCTATTACAACCCATCATTCAGCACCTCGCTAGTATAGAACGGACGTTGCAGGAAATTTTGTCTGCTAAGCAATTGGCTGGGAGTGCGGAGGGTCAAAGCATTCAAAATATACAGCAACATTTAATGTCGAATATATACCCAGAAACCAATGCAGGTGTTCATTCTGCCGTCTCTAGAGATCAAGGAAGAACTGATTTAACTAATCCACCTAATACAAACCAAAGAGTGATGTTATTTCACAGTATGAACACAAAGGAGGCACTACCAAAAAAAGTCACATTATCTGAAGGGGGGCATGGTATTGAGGGCAGGTTAGGGGTAGAAATGGGGTATCTGGGAATGAGAGCCAAACAACTTTGAGAAAAAGCCCACAAATGGGAAGGATGGGAAAGGTAAATAGTTTGCATTGCCTAAATTTACCTCCGGCTGCATGTCCATTAGTAGTAATCATGGTAAATGTCCTGTTACTAAGAGATAACCAACAAGAATCCACAGTCCAACTAATGGATAAAGCCCGGCACTGGCTAACAAGATTTTCCAGAGCTGGTCACTTTAACCAGGATCAAATGATCATGGCTAGAAGAACACCATAGGTTGGGCCTGCTTTAAGAACAATAGGGGTGATTGTATAGTGCTCAACTTTGACAACTCGCAGATGGTAGGAGCCTTGTTAAGACAACTCCCCGCAGCTCCCACACTGTCGACCCAGATTTATGTCGTCCTACTGGGCTTTTTCTGTAAACCCCCCTCTCAAGATTTACACTTCAGTGGTGCAAATTGCATTAGCGAACTGGACAACCCACTTTGCCCCCCACGAATGGTCACGTCAAATATGCCCACCTGAAATAGATAAATTGCATTGGGGAACTTAGATAGCTGTGACTGACTCATACCGCCCCGTAAGGAGATACACTCCATAAATGAGGAACTTGGTAGTGGGGACTACACAGTAAAGCTCCCACTAAAGTCGATTGTTGTACAACCCGCTACGCAGAGTTCCAAAGTAGTAACAAGCAAAATAGTTATTGAGGAAGGACTTGATCGCCCAAAGGAAATTATGGCTCGATCAGAAGGTAATAATCTTACCTTCCTCACATGGAATATTGCGGGGTATAACAATAAAAAGGACAATAATGAGTGGCACATAGAATGGGCAAATTCACATATTATTTGTTTTCAAGAGACATGGGAGATAGCCCCTATTAATCGAAATAGTTACCGTTCATTCCAAACTCCTGCTCTTCCCTCTACAAGAGGCAGAGCAAAGGGTGGTATTTTAACACTAATTGCGAATACGACCTCGCTTAGAATAGTTAAATTCTGGAATAATTCACCTTATTTTCACATAATAAGTGCAAAAGGTCACAAAAATAGTGACCTTTTACTAATACATTATTACAATAATAATTTCATGAACCCAATCTTTGTAGTAGAGGCTTTAGGCAAAACTGTGGAAGATTTGATCTATAACCACCCAAAACCATTACAAGTTATATGGGTTGGGGATTTTAATGTAAATAGATGCCCCAGACAGGAGCCACGTTTATGCGGGCTCATGGACCAAAATGGGGAGGCAATCAGTCATTTCTACCATGCAAGTCATGGTAGTGCCCTAAATAATTTATTGGCATTGGAAATTGGAAATTAGAAATGATCTAAATTTAAGTACAGGTGAGCCGGACCCCACCTTCTATAGGGCAGGGTCCTGCTCAACAATCGATTACTTAATCTCCTTGGAGAGCTCTGGTGGAAATATAAGTAATTTAAAGATTAAGTTGACGGGTTTTAGTGACCATGTGTGAGAAAGTGCCCTCTTTCTGCATGGTAGCCCCCACTTTTTGCTAAACTACTGATGTGCTTTGACTGAGTGTGCCCTGGGCTCCTGCCAATCAGGTACTCAGGGCCTATGTTCTTTCCCTAAAACTGCATTGAAAACAAAACCCAATTGGCATCTCTGGCCACAGGTCAGTCCCTGGTAAATGGTACCACAGGTACCCAGGGCACTGTGACCAGACAAGACCCCTAAGGGCTGCAACACTTATTGTGCCACCCTTAGAGGCCCTGTACCACTACACTCGCACACTGCCTTTGCAGGCTGCGTGTTTTGGTGCAGAAGAGTCGACATGGCACACACCCCTGTGTGTCATGCCTACAACCCACTGCCCTGGCATAGATCAGTCACCCCTCTAGCTGGGTGCACTATACCAGTGGTGAGGGTACAGGTGAATGAGCCCTGTACCCCTACAGTGTCTAAGTCCATTCTTAGACATTGTAAGTGCAGTGCTGCCATTAAGAGTATATGGTGTTGAGTGTTTGTCATTACGAACTCCACAGCACCATAATTGCTACACTGAAACTGAGAAGTTTGGTATCAAACTTCTCAGCACATTAAACCCACACTGATGCCAGTGTGGGATTTACTGAAAAAATGCACACAGAGGGCATCGTAGAGATGCCCCCTGAAAAACGACCTACCACTAGTGTCCAGGCTGAGAGGCTGCTTTCAGCTGCCACCACCAGACATGTTTCTGGACCCCTGGGTCGAAAGCCTGCTGCTCTTGGGGGCCTGAAACAATGCACATCCTGAGACGAGGTGCCAAGCCTCCTCCCCCAGGATGGGCAGAGTCCACAAAGGGGAAGCTTCAAAGGCTTGCTGCCTTTGTGAGCTTCCCCAGGCCATTTGCCGCTTTCAGCAACTGGTCCCCACAGGTTCTGACCCCCACTTTGGGTGGGAGAACCTGCGGGAAAAGCAAGTGAGGAAGAGAGGTGTGCCCACCTCTGCCAACTCCACCCCTCAGGTGGGGGAGGCAAGGTGAAGCACAACTCTCAGTCCCCGCCATCTTGCGGATGGGGGGACTCAGCCAACCAGGGAAAGGTTTATGCCCCCCTCTCACTGGAGCAGACCCCTGCTCAAGAAGCCCACAGCTGACCCCACCGACCTCAGGAACTATCGGCCCATCTCGCTGCTCCCCTTCGCAGCCAAAGTTGCAGAGAAAACAGTCAATAGGAAACTGACACGATTCATTGAAGAGAACGCCATCCTCGACCCGTCCCAATCCGGATTCTGAAGCAACCACAGCACAGAGACCGCCCTACTCGCCGCCACAGACGACATCCGCACCCTCCTGGACCAAGGCCACTCCGCAGCCCTCATCCTACTTGACCTATCAGCGGCCTTCGACACCGTCTCCCACCGCACACTAGTCGCCAGACTACACGACGCAGGCATACAAGGAACAGCCCTGGACTGGATCCGATCATTCCTCACCGGAAGAAGCCAAAGGATCAGACTCCCACCCTTCCTCTCCGACCCCACGAAAATCACCTGCGGAGTCCCACAGGGTTCATCACTGAGCCCCACCCTCTTCAACATCTACATGGCCCCCCTCGCAGCCATCGTCTGGCAACACGGCCTCAACATCGTATCCTATGCCGACGACACCCAGCTCATCCTCTCCCTCACCAAAGACCCCACCACTGCCAAACTCAACTTCCAGAAAGGAATGCAAGACGTCGCAGTCTGGATGACCAACAGCTGCCTGAAGCTCAACGCCGAGAAGACAGAAGTCCTCGTCCTCGGTACCACCCCTTCTGCATGGGACAGCACCTGGTGGCCGACCGCCCTCGGAAGCCCACCTACCCCCTCAGATCACGCCAAGAACTTCGGCATCGTACTCGACTCATCACTCACCATGAACCGAGAGGTCAACGCCGTCACCTCCAGCTGCTTCAACACCCTCCGCATCCTCCGCAAGACCTTCAAGTGGATCCCCCTGAGTCAAGGAAGACAGTCACCCACGCACTCATCACCAGCAGACTGGACTATGGAAACGCACTCTACGCCGGCATCAACAAGTCCCTACTCCGCAAACTCCAGACAATACAGAACACCGCCGCCAGACTCGTCCTCGGCATCCCCCGACACGAACACATCAGCCAACACCTACGAAGTCTCCACTGGCTCCCCGTGGAGAAAAGAGTCACTTTCAAAATCCTCACTCACGCCTACAAATGCCTACACAACAACGGACCCAAATACCTCAACGACAGAATCAACTTCCACGTACCCAAAAGAAACCTTCGATCTTCTAACCTCGCACTGGCCGAAACCCCGCGCATCCACAGAGCCAGAGCAGGCGGAAGATCCTTCTCTCACATTGCAGCCAAGACCTGGAACGAGCTACCGGCAGACATCAGATGTGCCCCCTCCCTGAACACCTTCAGGAAGACCCTCAAGACCTGGCTCTTCGGCTAAACAGATCTGCGGACCCCCCCCCCCCAGCGCCTTGAGACCCTCACGGGTGAGTAGCACGCTTACAATTCCCTGATTGATTGATTGATTGATTGAGGGTGGCATAATAGGGGGTGTACCCACCCCAGGGAAGGGACCCATTGGTCCCAACCTTTTACCTACCTGTAGACCCCCCTAAATCTAGTATTTAGGGGCACCCCTAAACCATGCTTCCTCAGACAAGAACCTGCAAGAATAAAAGAAGAAGGACCGAACAGCAGTGCCGAAGCTAACAAGAGGAGGACACCCACTGACTTGGCCCCAGCCCAACTGGCCTGTCCCCACCTCGAACCTGCTCCAGCAAAATCCCGGTGTGTCCTGCAGCCAGCAACCTCGACAAACCCGGAGGACCTGCCTGCCTTCAATCCCAAAGACTATGTCTCCTGTGAACACAGGATTTGTTCAAACAACAGACTCCAGTTCCGCAAGGATCCGCGGGTCTGCACCACTCTGCACCCGACGCCCACGGCCCGAGTTCGAGTGGCCCAACACCAAGAGAAGGTCCCCCCGGCGATCCTGACCCGAGATCCGGTGACCCCTGACCTGCCTCAAGCCTACAGCCGACGCCTGCGGCCTCGAACCGGAAGGTCCCCCCAACCGCAACCAGGAGCTGGTAAGAAGATCCGACCCTAAAAGGCACCCCTGCACCCGACGCCCCACGGCCTTGAGTGGCCCAACCGACGGTGCCTAACCAACCCACAAGATCCCAACTTACCTCTCCAAGTGGTAGTCACACCCAGAAGACCTTCGTCCCCGAACCTGCAGTGCTTTTGCAAATCGGAGACTCCCCATTGAAAGCTACAGGGCTTCTGACGCCAAAACAGCACTCTGCACCCGGCCGTCCCAGTGCCGCTGAGGGTGCATCTTTTGTGCTGGCTTAAACCCCCATTTGCCCTGAGCTTAAGTCCAGGAGCTGTGCTCCCACAACCCAGTGGCCTGCTCGTCAGCAGCCACCAACCGGAGGCCCCCTATCCCCCGTTGGATAACATTGGGCCTCAGCACTCCGCACCCGGCCACCCTAGTGCCACTGAGGGTGTAACAAGAGTGCATCATTGACCCTGGGGGACCCCTGAGTCTAACCCCAGAACACCAACTCCCACAACAAAGTACTTACCTTTAAACCGATAACACTATTTTCCTCCATAGGATAACATTGACTGTTTTTCTATGAAAAGTTTTTAAGTGTGGAGTTAGAAAACCTAAAGAAATTCTTTAAAATTGTACTAACTAACAAAAACGGTTTTCCTTACCTGTTTAATGTCCCAGTGTAGTATCCAGGTATACTACACTGTGTAAGAAAAGTAATCTGAAAATAATGTACTGGTAATTTTACTAAAAAGCCCATTCAAAGTATATGTACTGTATTTACAAAGCATTGCATTTCTCAGTAACAGTACTGTAAGTCAAAACAAAGTGCATATACAATTACAATCCAAACTGTATTACAACTGTATATTTACTGCAAAGTATTTATCACTTACCTGTGCCAGGCTTGCTTGGTTCTAGGAAATAAAAGAACTAAAAGAATATTTATATACAGAAACAATTGGTCTGAAGTTCAGTCTTTGAATGTGTGAATTCATTTGCTGACTGATTGTGTACAACAAATGCTTAACACTGTCCTCTGATAAAGCCTTACTGCTCAATCACACGACCACAAATAGAGAGTGAGGTGCTATCTACTTTACCTCTGCCTACCTTTTGGGTTCCACTGGACTCTGTGCACACTATACCTCACTTTGGTAAAGTATATACAGAGCCAGCTTCCTACACCATGCATTAATCAAATGTAGCCATTTATGGGGGGTACAAAAGGAAAGGAGCAGAGTACTTATCCGAAACCCAATTCTACAAAGAAAGAACGGTTTCACCTTAAGATTGGACAAAGTGGATGTAAACTCACTAATTTTAGATTATTACTAAAAATGGAAAGGAGGTCTCCCTGTGCCTAGACCCTAAGGCAAATGAAAAATATATACTTACGGCATTTGAAAGTATTCTGGAACATGTGAGAACTCAATTAACCTGTTCAAATCTAAAAACAAACTCTGGCCCAATAATTTGATGGTTTGATAAAGATTGCTCCCAAGCCGCAGCTAGGTTGAAAGATGCACTCAAAATTAAACCAAGAAATAGAGATGTAATTAGTGATTGCAGTATGGCATATAAACGAGCAAGGGAAAAAAGAAAGAAACAGCTGAAAGAAGAAGCTTGGGAGAAATTACGGCAAGCTTCATCTTCGAGGGACATCAAACTATTTTGGGAAGTGGTTAATTCTCCTTTCCTGCAAGAGAAAGGAGGCCCATCACTGGACTCGCATATTGATGAGGACACATGGGTATCTCACTTTCAGGCCATTTTCCCAAAAAAGGGATGAAAATATTTCAGAGAGCCATGCTATAACTCAAAATAACTCTCCTCTACTGAAGTTCGAACTCAGAGAAATTGAGCTTGCGTTGTCCCAATCCTCTGCATTGAAGGCGGCGGGTCCGGATGGTGTGCCTGTGGATCTATTTCTTGCTATTAAATCCCTATGGGTTCCCCTTCTGACTGTTGTACTCAATGCAGTAGCTAAAACAGTTCCCCTAAATTCCTGGAAGCGCTCAATGATCATCCCGGTATATAAAAAGGGGATGGCTAAAACCCAGTAAATTACTGTCCCATCTCACTAATTGATAGCTCCGTTAAATTGATGGGAAGACTTCTGCTTAACAGGTTAGAAGACTGGGCGGAGGAAAATAACATTCTAACAGCAGTACAATATGGTTTCAGGAAGGGTAGGGGGACTCTTGATCAAAGTCTTAATCTTACACTAGTAGCTTCTAAATATGCCATAGCAAAAAAGGGCCAATTCTGCATGGCTTTCATGGATTTATCTGCAGCATTTGGATGCATGGCCCACAGTAAGCTGTGGTCCACCATGGAGGCCATGGGAGTTGAAGCAGGGATAATTTCATTTATAAGGCAATTGTATGTAGAGGCAGAAGTGGTAGTACGTTATGGTAAGCAAGGGGAGTGCACTAAACTTTTTAAAATCGAGAAGGGGGTGAGGCAGGGTTGCGTCCTTGCCCCGTTCCTATTCTCGCTACATACTAACAAACTAAATAAGGCATTGATTGACAACTGCAAGGATGACCCCTATGCTGCATCTATTCCTCTTCCGATTCTGCTATATGCCGGCAATGTGGTTTTGATGGCCAGAACCCCGATGGCCCTGCAAATCTCGATGTCGACCTACTCAGCCTTTATGGCAGATTTAGACCTGCATGTAAACAAGACAAAATCTTTCATCTTGAAGATGGGTGGTGGCAAGACAAAGGCAAGGAGGTTTCACATTGAAGGCAGTAGGATGGGGGCGTGGCTTGTAGCTGATGTAGGAAGACGCGGACTGCGGAGCTCTGTCCTCCGCCGTCCCCTACTCATAGATCCTGACCTCTGGTCGCAGATCCGACAACAGATCTGCGGACCGGAGACCTTGGGGCTCTCAAAGAGATGTGAGGCGAGCCGCGTGTTGCCTCCAAAGTGGCCGAAATCTGCGAAGATCGGAGTGAGCTGGAGAAGCGGTCCCGGTGGCAAAATGGCATCCGCGATACGACCGCCCTCTGCCCGTGACCCGACCGGTCGCTCGGAGCCCGGCTCTCCTGTGTAGGAGCACTACGCCCCGCGGTGGAACCTAACGCAGCCCCGGTGTGCAGGGGAGCCTGGGAGCGCAAAGCCCAGTGGACAAAACCGGAGTCTGGTGTGGAGGCGCTCCGAGCCCCGTTCCTGGATGGGCGAGTCACTGCGGACCCACCAGCAAGATGGCGTCTGTGTAGTAAGCCGACCAGCGAACCTGTGCACCCAGGTGGGAGTCTGTTCACCCCCGAATACCTAGCGGCTGGACCCCCCCCCCCTGTTTTGATGAGGATAGAGGGAAATCCTTGGTCAGCGGGGGATCCAGAGCGCCAGTTCACCGGCAGCCCTAAGATATTGGGCCCGAGCGACGGGACTGAGGTGGTGGGGCGAGGACGTCCGTGCCGGGACGCTGCGCAGCCAGCCCCAGGGTCCCGCGAGTGGGAAAGCGGGACGTGGTAGCGCCATTTGCAAGTACAGGGGAGCTCAGCACTTGTCCAGGGCAGTGAAGCTCCCCGCCGGACGCTTACCCGGGAGATAAATGAATGCGCTATAGCCAGAAAGAAGGCTGATGAGGGCCCAGCAAACAGTACAGCTCTGTGCAATGGCTGGTCATGTTGGCAATCAGACTCCGACGGCAGCGGCCAGCAGCAAAGATCCCGGCTACTCACACCAGGAGCCGCCAACTATATGATGACCGGTGCCTGCCGGAGCGGGCCCTTGAGGTAGGCCTCAGGGACTTTAGGCCTGGAACTGGGAGTGTAAGGCCTGATGCGCGCAGACCGCTGGCGCTGGTTGGAGGCGGGAAGTGACTGTGGCATAAGAGGGCACGTTTGTGCCTGGCGAACTACTACCCTGCTCTGCGGGGGGAGCACACACAGAGCGGGGACATACTTGAAGCGAGGGGGACCCGCCTGGGGTCACAGAGGAACACACTGCCCTAGACCCAGCAGCGCCGGAATCTCCCAGCCAGTAACAGCTGCATGAGCACACAGAAGAGAGCGACCTAGGAACCCCTAACACAGGGCACAGCCAGCAACATCAGAGTAGCGACTCTCCGGGGTGAGACCGGCGACGAAAGCGGGACCAGCTACAATGGCGAAGCTGGGGGCGAGCTAGAGCCAGGCCCCCTGGCAATCTACCGGACTTAACCATTATTCTGACACGATTACCTGGGACCCGAAGAAAAGCGGACAAAACCTTCCCGAGACAATGGGAAGAACCCAGAAGAGGAGAGGATATATGGCCCTCAATGTGGAGGCCCCTGCCGCTCAGACGGGCGAGGATGAAGAGGTCCAGGACACAGGAAGTGACTCGACCCCCAGGAAACCTACACTAACAGACATTATGCAGGTGATCACAGCCACCATGGAGGTCCTAGAAGGAAAAATAGATGCAATAGGCACAGATCTAAGCTTGTTGAAGGATGACCATCGGAAGCTCAAGGACCGCGTGATGAACTCGGAGAAGGAACTAGGGGCCATATGTATCAAAGTTTGTGTTTGCGATTCTCAAATAGCGAATTTTTGAGAATCGCTATTTGAGAATCGCAAACGAGATGTATGTAGGATTCGCAAGAAAATTTGCGAATCCTACATATTCCTTAATTGCGATTCGCAAATTGCGAATCGCAGTTAAGGAAACCCTCCCCATTCATTCCTATGGGCCTAGAGGCCCATAGGAATGAATGGGAGGACATTCTCAATTTGCGATTAGCAATTAGAGAATCGCAAATTGAGAATGCAATTTCAAGGTTGCAAGGGTGTCCAAAGGACACCCTGTTGCACCCCTGAAATGAGCATGGGTGCACATGTGGCGCACATACATGCCCTGAGGGCATGTATGTGCGCCACATGCCACTTTGAAAAATGCAAAAAATGCATTTCTCAAAGAAATCGCAAGTTACCACCAACCTGTAGTTGGTGGTAATTTGCGATTCCTTAAGCCATAATCGCACAACTTAGGTGCTTCATACATTTCATTTAAGGAATCGCAATTTGCGATTCCTTAAATGCATTCGCAAAAATAGAGAATCGCAATTTTTGCGATTCTCTATTTTGCGAATGCCTTTTGGATGATACATCCCAAAAGGCTTGTTCCCGTTCGCAAACGGGCCGATTCTGAGAATCGGCCCGTTTGCGAACGGGAAATGGGCTTGATACATATGGCCCTAGGTGGCTTACCGGAGAAGGTGACCGCGATGCAGAAATCATTGTCAGAACTTGAAATTAAAGTTAAAGTGCTAGAAATGCGGGCCGAAGATAGTGAAGGGAGATCCAGCTGGAATAATATATGTCTCATTGGAATGCCGGAAAAAGCAGAGGGCGCAAACATAGTGCGCTTCTTGGAGGACTGGCTCCGAACGGAGGTAGCCCCAGAGGGTCTGTCACCCTTCTATGCACTAGAGAGAGCCCATAGAGTACCGGCAAGACTGCCCAAGCCTGGGGCCCCTCCTCGCCCGATAGTAGCACGACTGCTGCATTTTCGAGATAGAGACCATATACTACAGCAAGCGCGCCAAAAACAAAGGTTGCAGATCGATAACAGCGCAGTCATGATCTTTCCAGACTTCACAAGGGAAGTTCAACGGAACAGGGCCTCCTTCATTGCTGTTAAAAAGAAGCTGCGCCAACTACAGCTACCGTATGCCATGCGCCTCCGGATTGCAGACACTGCAGGACCCCGTTTCTTTTCCACGGCACGAGAGGCCTGGGAATGGCTGGACGGGCAGCGGCCTCCAGAGCGTCCTGCTTCCCCATCGGGCACACCTCAACAGAACCCTCGCCACAGCAAATCAGGTTCTGGGGGTCCATCTCCTAGGGAGCTCAGCTTAGAGCGACGGAGAGTGTTACAGGAAGTCGCGAAGCAGAGCCAACAGGGCTCCAGTTCCAACTCCAACAGCAGCAGAATGTCCGCAGAACGGTCGGAAGGGTCGCCGGCGCCTAGTGGTCTCGATTCCTCGGAGTCTGAACTTCCGGAGGTCACACCCCAGACAGCAGATGACATTTTCTGATAGCTATGTTTGACTGTTCTGCACTGTGGACTGGGGAGAGAGACCGTGGTGATGCGCTAAGAGGGTGCGTAATGGCCACTACTATTAGAATTGTGGTGGCAGGAGATGTTTGATTACTGGACCGGGGTAAAGCACCTTGTGGAGGTATGGAGGGGGGCGGCGGGCGGGGATCTGAGCTTATAACTGTCAGCTAATAGTAGACTTTGTGTATTCAGGTAAAGTTTTGGATGGAAACTAGTTCTTCGGTGACTCTCCTGGGGAGGGGGAGTTGGGGGTTTTGTCTGGTTCTTGAAATGTTAGTGGGGTTCAGGCGTGTCACAACGATGGAATATGACAGGAGTGAGATTACCCGCATACAATGGGGCCCGCATTGGATTTAAAATGTATTACATGGAATGTGCAAGGGATGCACTCAATGATCCGTAGGGGGGTCCAGATTGCGCTGCTCCAGGAGACCCACATTATGGCAAATGAAGGAGCAGCGTTGCAACGTCATTGGCGAGAGCAAGTTTATTATACCAATTACTCTGCATTTGCAAGGGGGGTACTGATCTGGGTGAGGGAGGGAGTACCCTTTCAATGTACTAAACAAATTATAGACCCAGAGGGTAGATATGTGGTGGTCTCTGGGAAGTTGGATGGGAGATATATAAATTTGGGGAGCATATACGCACCTAACTCGGAGCAACCAACTTTCTTTTCACACCTTTCTGGGAAATTGGCCTCTATTCTCACCGGCTCAGTGCTATTGGGAGGAGATTTTAATTGCATATCTGATGTTACTCTGGATCGTTCCCACCCCCCACTACCTGATGCCCCCACACATAAAATAGCAGAAACACGGCAAAACTGGCAGCGGGGATGGGGTTTGGTGGACTCCTGGAGAGCCCAGCACCCGGGAGCTCGAGACTACTCCTTTCTCGCGGCGCTGCATGACCTCCATGTCCGACTAGATGCTATATTGTGCTCATCAGACGTACATGAAGGAGTGCGTAGTAGCGAATACCTTACTGGGACGATCTCAGACCACAACCCAGAGCTGATAAGTTTACAGTGGTCTCGAGCAAGACCCAAAATACCCACGTGGCGACTGCGACCCGAGGCTTTAGAGGACCAGCTGTCCCGAGGGGAAGTAGGCGCAGCCATTGAACACTATTTTGAGGACAATGCTGGCTCAGCTTCAAGTTCTTTGATAGAGTGGGATGCCTTTAATACAGTCATCAGGGGGCGTTGCATATTGGGGATGGTGGAAACGCGGAAGACCTTGCTAGAGGACATACAGAGGGCGGATCAGCGCCTCAGGGAACTCGAGCAGGAAAGACCAGAGAACGCTGCCAAGCAGGGGGAACTTTTAGAAGCTAGAGAGAGTGTGGCGGTGCAGGTGGAACGCCTCCGCTGCTTCGACTATAAAAAATATATAACCTGAGCCCATGTGGAGGGGGATAAGTCAGGAGCGCTACTGGCTTGGTTAGCTAACCCAGCCAGGAGAGGCTCGATTATACTGGAGGTTAGGGAGCTGAAGGGCGAAGCAAGATATGACCAGCAAAGCATCAATAACCTGTTCCTAGAATACTATACATATCTGTTTGAAAGTAGGTCCGCCCAGGCGGGGGAGGAACTAGCTGCATTCATATGGCAACGTGGACATACCAGCCTTAGCCGAGGACGTTGCGGAGATCATGGGGCGGGACATAGAAATTGGAGAAGTCAGGGGAGCTATTAAAAATATGGCAAGGACAAAACACCAGGAACAGACGGCTTACTTGTTGAATTTTACCTCACATTTATTGACTTACTGGCCCCCAGATTGATAAAGCTGTACAATGAAGCGAAGCAGGTGGGGCACCTCCCTGTCTCGACCAGAGAGGCGATCATAATACCGCTGCTTAAACCGGGGAAGCCATCCTGGGATAGAACAGCTCATCGCCTGCTCTCTATGCTTAACCTAGACTACAAAATCCTGAGTCGAGTACTGGCAACTCGGCTGCTTCCACACATGACAACCCTAATACATAGTGACCAATCTGGGTTTATACCCACCAGAAACACAGCCCTCAATGTCAGGCGCCTCCTGCAGATTTTAGAAGCAGTCTCATATAGGAAGGAAACGGCGACGGTCTTCTCAGTAGATATAGAAAAAGCTTTTGATAGCCTGGAATGGCCTTATTTATTCCACGTGATGAGGAAAGCTGGGTTGGGAGATGGTTTTGTGAGCTGGACGGCACTCCTGTATTCCAACTCCACCGCCAGGGTTAAAACAGGCGGACTCATATCGGATGCTTGCAGAGTAGGCCGAGGTACGCAACAGGGTTGTCCGCTTTCCCCCCTTTTGTTCGCCCTAGCGATGGAGCCGTCCGCAGCTAGGGCCAGAACGGGGCGTTATTATCAAGGACTCGTTGTCGCTGGGCAGATACACCACATAGCACGTGGATGATCTGCTGATGTTCTTGGCAGACTCGGAGGAGGCGCTCCGGGGCACGAAAGAATTACTACAAGCATTAAGAGTAGCAGCAGGGTTAAGGTGAACTGGGCAAAATCTTGTTTATTTCCCGCGAAAGAAGGTAGGGCAGGCCCGCAAGAGACAGAGGGAGTGAGATGGGAAGATAGGAGCTTGACGTACCTAGGCACCCAGATATACCATACACAGGGAGACATACTAGAGGGCAACATAGGGAGGGCCATTAGAAATACGAAAGGCAACTTCGAATTTTGGGCCTCTTTACCATTGTCGGTGGCCGGCCGAGTAGCCCTGCTTAAGATGGTAACTCTACCGAGATTGCTGTATTATTTTGGGACCCTGTCGGTCTGGATACCAGCGAGATATGTCGATGGTGTCAGGGTTTCTGTGGGGAAATGGAAGGCGAAGAGTGGCACTTGGTGTGCTTATGTGCCTGAGAGCAGAGGGAGGATTGGCGGTGCCTGATTTCGAGGCCTACTACATTTCGGCCCAGCTGCAGTGGCTTACAAAATGGGTGGCGAGCCGCATCAGAGCGGTGGGAGAGGTGAGGGAGAACCTAGTGACATTAAAAGTACTATCCCAAATTGTGTTGAAACTTCCCATTAGATCCTCAACTTTTCCCCTGGAGTTACGTGCAGCCCGGCTCTACTGGAATAGATGTTTGAGGCGAGCTAAAATTAGATGCCCGTATGCTCCGGAGATTCCGCTGCTCATGTGCGAGGCCCTGCCGCATGGGGGCAACTGGCAGAGATTAACGGCCTGGGCTGAGCAGGGACTGGGGACTATGGGAGGTCTATACGAAGAAGGAGCTATGATCCCATTTAACGATCTGCAGGACCGATATGACTTACCCAGGGGGGACTTCCTGTTGTTTTCTGCCCTCACTGCGGCTATACGAAAACATTGGAGAGAAGGGCTCACTGAGCAGCGGACCTCACTGGGGTGCCAATATATGGTTCTAGCGGCAGGTACCATCAAGGCGGTCACATGCTTATACAGGCGAACAACCCGAGAAACATTGCAGCCCTTAACAGAACTAAGGTTGAAGTGAGAGGCGGACCTCGACAAGGCTATTCCAGAGAAAGCCTGGGGGAAATAGTGGAGAGAGCTTGGAAGAGCACCAGGAATGCCAGATTCCAACTAGTGCATTTCTATATCCTACACAGGGCATATCTTACCCCAGAGAAGATTAATCAATACTTCGAAACCCAAACAGCAGCTTGTCCGCGATGTAATAGGAAAGGAGTGGATTTCAAACATATGTTCTGGACCTGCCCACACCTGGGTAGTTTCTGGGAAGAGGTGGCAGCGCTGATGGCGGATGTTACTGACAGAGAAGTCGAGGCGTCTCAGGGGTATTGCCTATTACATTGGTTTCGGCACACATCTAAAAATAAAATCACGAGTAAATTTATAGATATGGGCCTAGTGCTAGCTAAGAGGGAAATAACTATGCACTGGAAAGCAGCGCAGGAACCGAATATAGCGAGGTGGAAGAAAGAATTCATTAAGTGGGCAGAATGTGACGGAACAATTAGGATGCAATTAGCTAAACGAATGGGAAGTGAGAAGGCACTAGACGCAGCAAGGGCTTGGGAAACCTTGGTAGTACTGCTCCGAGCACCGGAGGATGCTGAAGATGAGGGAATGGGGGTGGAACCTCCGGAGGAGAGGGGTTAAGTATTATGTAACTCCGCCTACCCCATAGCCTTAGAGAGTCTGACAGCAACCCCAATGCACCACCGCTCTCATTGACTGAGTGCTCTTGAAATGCTCCCGAGGACACTAGTGACACAAAGCCTGGAGCATGAGATGGTCCCGCAAGAGTTGCTTGCACAGAAGTGACACGCCTGGGGGGAGGGAAGGGAGGAGGGTTAGTTGGGGGGTTAGTTGGGGGTGACGAGTTCGATTTCGAGGGTAAAGATAGCTGTAGCAGTCTACGCAATATAACAAATAACTCCTGTTTTTCTTTTTGGTATGCTGCAAGTGGAGGGAGGGCTAATGTGGACAGTGAGGGTTTCTGCCCTTGTGTATTGTAAGGCAATTGCGATGTGAAAGTCATGCCACAACTAAGTACTCTCCTGAATGCCAACAACTATGCTGCACTGATGATTTCTGGAACCTTTGTAAAAAAAACAATAAAGTTTGTTTAAAAAAAAAAAATAAGTTCAGGGCAGTAGGATAGAATGTGTTGACAAATTCGCCTATTTAGGCTTCCTGTTTGATAATAGACTCATGTGAAAAGAGATGGTTACAAACAGAGCAAACAACATGGCGAAAGGTGTAGCTGCTCTCTTTAAATCCGTGAAAAACCTTGGAAGTAGGCCCATACAGGAAATGATTAAAATCTATATAGCGAAAACCATATCAATAGTGACTTATGGGGCACGGCACATGTTGAACCCCTGCAACATATAGAAGATAACTTTGCTAAAAGGCTACTGTCTGTTCCTTCCGGGTTCGTGCGTGTTCGACCTGGCACTGTTGGCGTGGGTCTCCCTTCCATTTTTTGCTGTTGCCTCATGTGTTTTTGCTGGTTATAGAT